>JABWTJ010000006.1:1787948-2032437 GCA_016801875.1 Solanum sitiens
CGACCCGTTAGGTCGCTTTCAACGCTAGGATTATTTTGACTCTTCTCGTAAAACTTTAATTATTTGGTACTTCGATTATTTAGTTAGCGGGTATTTATTAAATAATAAATATATTTTATTTATTTTAGTTGATAGTTAATGGGCCAAATTCACAATTCACTTATTTAGTATCCTTACCACATGACCCATATATAAAATGGAATTAAGTAAAGAAGGGTTTAATACTTTCGGATTTATAACTCAGAAAGAACGAAACCTAAGAATAATATAGCGCAGTTATGCACTAAATGCTAAGGCAGGATTACATCAACTTTAGGTAAAGGCAGTTCAATTCCTTCAATGTACATATGCAATTGTATTATGCTTATACCTATAGTAATATAATAATAATTATTAACTATACGTAGTGTTGTTTGAGAATATCTATTCAACTAGCTATTGATGATGAGAATCATTAGATTTATGATGGAATGTGATGATTTAATAATAGAAAACCTTAGATTCTGGTAACTCTCTTTTATATAGTATAGGGTAGTTTTGCATATTGATCCATTGCCGCAGGTTACTGACGACTCAATCAAATTTTGGATCGAAAATCTTCTTACGGATATCACAATAGATTTGATTTTTGATATAGTGAGTATAGGTAATTAAGTATTAGGTATATTACATTATATAAATACTATTAGATTTATGAAATTTGAAGGAGTTGAGACTTAACCCTAATCTTGAATTTAAGAAATATGAGACTTGGCATATTAGTGACACCAATATTTAGGAACTTGGGTATAGATTTGGGTCTAGGAAAAACATATAGTAATACGGGTATATACGGATTTGTTTACTTATAAATAATGCATAATTGATAGATTGGAAACGGTTTGAAGCTTACTAAAAGGAATTGAAAAAATTCTTGAAGATTCGTGGCACGTATTCGGCATTCAAGGTATGTTAAGACTTTCTAGACTTCGTTGAGGGACGTTTTCTAATTAAAGATTAAAAATAAATTGGACAATGGGTATGGGTGAAAGACGGAGGTCTCGTACCAATGGTGTGACAGGCATTGGTACGAGTACCAGTGTGATTAACGGGAAAGTTTATTACTATAATATGATAGATTGTAATTTGAGAATGCCAAAGCATATGGGCATTAGTTGATGTATTTAGTGACTTGATTTCCTGTGTGTGACTGGGTTTCTTTATTGAACTAGTATAACGGTGATAATTGAGGTGATTATATGTCATAGCGACATTTGATTTATTGAGATGTTGCATAATCCCCTTGGTTTGTTCTCATATTATGCACATGCATTGACATGAGATTGAGTATGAGTAAATGTCTAACACGTGGAGATCGTCCGTGTTGAGACTGAGTTATGATTATAATTTGGGCACGTGGAGATCGTCCGTGCGAGTGATTGGTTATGATTATAAGTTGGGCACGTGGAGATCGTTCGTGCTGGGGATTATTTCATTTTATGTTAGTGCGTTGAGATCGTCCGCACTGACACGTGGAGATCGTCTGTGTCGGTATTTGGACCTCGCGAGTCCCCCATGGGTCATGAACTCTCGATGTATTTCCGAGGAGTATCATGTATATACAGTTGAGAGAGTACTTGGAATATGAGGCATATCATTTCATTAAGTCACATTGCATTGCATCTCATTACATCCTTCATTTTGTTGATTATAGGTTTTATTGGTGGTTATAAAGTACGTGATATTTGATTTTCTCTATTTGATGGAACTTGACTGGTAAATATAATATAGACTTGTATACATAAATAACTGATTTTCTTACATAAACTCCTGTCACTACTTCTTCGTTGTCGGTCAGTGAGATATACTGGGTACACGTGGTTTCATACTCATACTACACTTGCTGCACTCTTTTGTGGTGCAGATTGGATTTCAATTTCAATTTCAAGTGCATATCGTGGATCTTCAGAGTTGAGTTTTGAATTATCGTGTAGTTGTGGTGAGCTACTTAGCTGTTCTGTGGCCCACACCTCCTTCTATGTCTTTAGACGTTATCATTTTATTTTAGTATTTAGACAGGATATTTCTCTCGTCTAGGTTTGTCGTTTAGTTCTAGACTTGTATTGTAGTTTAGAAGCTCTTGTACTTATGACACTAAATCTTGGGGTAGTAATTGTGGTTTCCGCATTTCATCTTATAAATGACTTAGTGATTGGATATTATATTTTACCTTATTTTCTACATAAAATATTGAATTGAATCGGTAAAAGTATTGAGTTGGCTTACCTATCGGTTGGGAACATAGGTGCCATCACGACTTGTGATTTTGGGTCGTGACATTTCTCTTCCTTAGGCGACTTTCCTCAACCTGTCGAGCATGAACCATCAACCTAGAAAGATCCATATTGTCATGAACCATGGCTGCACGACATTCTTCTTCAAGCTATTCGAACACACCCGTTACATAACGGCTCATTTCATCACTAGCATTCGAAACCAAAGAAGAAGTATATTTTGACAGCTTAATGAACTTCAAGGAGTATTCCTTAACACTCATACCCCCTTGAAGAAGGTTGATGAACTCCTCTACCTTAGCTTCTCTTTGTTTCCTTAGGGAAGAATCTGTCAAGAAAGGCCTTTTGGAAGATCTCCCAAGTCACGGGACCATCTCCTAAAGCCCTACTATCCTTCCACAGATTGTACCATGTTTGAGCCACGTCCTTGAGTTGATAAGTAGCAAGTTAAGCCTTCTCAGTAGTATTTACCCCCATAGCAAACAAAATCTTGTAGACCTCATCAAGGAAATCTTGGGGGTCCTCATCAACTTTTGATCCAAAGTACATGGGAGGATTCATCCTCATAAAGTCTCTCAAACGGCTAGCCATAGTACTAGCATTCTTGTTTTCTTGAGGTGCAACCTCTCTGTTAGCTTGAGCCATTATGGCTTGAGCTTGGGTGGTGATGGCTTGGGCCATTTGGAACAGGGCTGCCCTCACCTCACCATCCGTCATAACTGGAGGATTCACCGAAACTTGATCATTTGCAGTAGCTTGCACTTCGGGAGCATTTCGGTTACCTTACGGAGTAGCTCCTGCATTCGCAATCTCTTCCCCTACCCTTCTAGCGGCTGTCATTATTGTGTTCATCGCCTATATACACAAGAAAGGGATTAGATGCTAAAAGACACATAGTGTCAACACTTTAAAGGCACGACATATGAGTATCAAGAAAAGAGAAGTTTCCTAATCATCACATAGCCCCTCGCCCACAATTGTGGCACGCTTCACAATCATAAACAAGACACTAGGAGATGTGGTTTAGAGAGACATTGATCCTAAGGATATTTAACCTCATGCTCTGATACCAAGTTTGTCAAAATTGGATCCTAGACCCCGGATGAGACCGGCGTCGTTAACCTCTCAGAGGTCGCAGACAAGCCTCTTCTTAGCTTTCATCACATTCATACAGTTAAATTTTTGTGGAAAATTAAAAACTTTTAAACATACCAATGAAGTATACTTAGACTTCATATTTAAGATTTACAAAAACATACGATATTCTAAAACTGTCTCACATATATAGAAGCCATCTAAGAATGCAAATCTGGACTTTGCCAATAATAGTCAATATGCCATATAAGCCTTAATACAAGCGGATCCAAAGAACATAATGGAAATAACGTATTCTAAAAATTACTAAGTCTTCATAGGATGGAATATAAATGATAGCGTCCCGAACATAAGGACCTACAAGACTTGGAGAAAGAGTTCCAAGCTTCTTCAAATCGACCTGCTTAACTTCAATGGCCGAAACCTACATTTGTAGTAATATAAAGTAATGGGGTTAGTACGCCACATGTACTAAGTATGGGCACATAACACATAGGGACATGCATGAAAAAGGATCATTCATCATCTCTTTAGAAAACATGCTAAGTCATATGAAAATCTTCAATGCACATACCATATAGCATATACAAGTTAAAGATTCCATCACTTTTTAGCATCATCATAATCAAAGACATATTCTCATAGAGTCATGTTAACATTTGATATTCAATAGATCATATAAACATAACATACAAAAAAGTTACCAATGATCCCATCCCCAACCTACAAGTGCAATGGTCACGTGAAGCCCCATAACCCCACATAACCAAGTAGATAAGATAGGAGACCATAAGTAAAGCCTTACTTCATGTAACTTGTAACATAAGTAGTCATCACTTCATATAGCAATATAACCAAATAACATATTCATCATAGTGATCACTATTCATATAAGAGTAACGTCATATATCATAAGCATATATCTTTCATATCTTCATATTACATAAGAACAATCTCCTAGGACTTCCCTTAGAGTCAACTTGTGCAATGTCTAGGTAGAGTCCTATACCCCTACCTATATACTAAGTAACTACTCAAGTCACCCTAGTCAACGTTCATTTACTTGTCTTTCATTTTTACATGAGGGAACATTCACATTAACCGACATAGAGCATGTGAGCTAAACATGGAATCCAGTGTCTTCCCCACACTAAAAAGAGGCGGTCTACCGGCCAAAGTAGAACCTAACATGACATTGCTTTCTAGGTGGATCCACTAGCTAGTATCCTATGGTGGCAAGTTAGTTCAAGAACTAGGAGATGTATTATAGACCCATAGTTCCACATTACATGGCAGCCTCAATCTCATGAGAATCATTGTGAACCTACCTTCCTGCTAGGGAAGGGACACTTCCCATATCTAGTTCATCGGTGCTTAGCTTAAGTCCCTTTCTTGAAATAACCTTTAAGTTTTATTTTATCAAAAACTTATCATAGGTCATAGGAGATTAACACCTTGTATAACATGATCATGAGCTTTTTTAGATTAGACGAGAATTTCCTTTCATCATAACCTTTCTTTTGTGAGATTTACATGGCATAATCATCTTGTGTAAAGCATACAATAGAGTATCATAACTTGCATATTCGTATTCTAATCATAATCTCACAAGTAACATATTCATAGCTCAGCATATTCATATAGCAACATCACACATACTTTTCATAACATAGCATCATAGTTTATAGGCTAACATAAACATTTAAGAGTAATCATACTTAGAAGACTTACCTCTTGCTACCAAGAAACTTATTCATCATGCAATATTCATAATCATACATAGTGAAATACTCAATGGCATAATCAAGAACAACTCATCAAATCATGTACAAGATCAATCCATAGCGTAGAAGAAGGTAAACGGGTCATTAAAGGGTCCATTCAAGTCTTAATTCTAATCGTAACGTTTACACATTATCAAATACCATAAACAACCCATTCGAAACCATCACTTAGAGAAAGATCATGTATCACACGACATTCAAACATTATCAATCAATTACTCAACAATTCGTGCGAAATTGAATATAGAAAACGTTTACTTTTCATTGAAAATCATAAATCTAGGGTTAGGACGAAAATCCGTTTTGTAGAGTAAAAACCCTAGTATTTGAAGTTCTTGAAAACTTATCTTGAAAGGACCTATTGGGTAAAGGAATCCCAAGAGTGGAAAACCCATACATTATAGATGAAGAATCCACGAAATCTGATTGGAAACTTCGAAACCTTCATCTTCTTCTTAAGCTTTTCTTGTTCTTCAATGGAGTTTGGAAAAAGAGCGTTCTTGAGAGATTGGGAGAAATTTCGTTTGATATGATTTGGGACGTGAAAATTGGTCTAAAATTGACCTAATATCAATATATAGTTGTTCCATGAATTACCCAAAAGACCTTCCACTTAAATTACCAAAACGTCCCTCCAAAATCAACTAAAAGTAGGAGAGCATTTGACTAAGGGTCTTGGGTTTGACCATGATTTTAAATTAATTAATTAAGTTTGTAATTTAATTAATTAAGTGAACTAGGGTAATTACTAAAGTACCCCTAAGTCGTTAGGACCATAACCAACCCCTTTGGACCATCCTTAGGTTCTAGGATGTTTCTTTAGTTAGATACTCGGCTAGTGTCACCCGGTTAGGTCTTAGGATTTCGGGCACACTAGTTAGTTAATTTTAGGTAGTCTTAGGTTAGTTAGCTAGTTAGGTTGGTTAGTTAGAGCCTAGGATTGGTTAGGAAGCTTGGACCTACGTGGCTGGACCTGACGCGTGCCTGTCCCCTAACCGCCCTAACCGAATCGGTTGGGCTTGGTCTCTCGGCCATTGGTAGCACATGTGCTTGCACATGTGTTGCCGTGCACTTTCCTAACCGTTTACTCTGTAAAGTTCACTTCTTGTCCAAGGATCCTCACTATGTCCTTGGGCACTGCTTAATCTACATGATCATGTTCTATGGACCTAGGCTTGACACTTGGATGCCTCGTACCTAATGTGTGTATGTGAAGAATATAGTTATTTTATCTTAGGGTCTTCATTGCAGGTACAATTCCTAAACAAGCTTAGATTGGAGTGTATGTCAAGATACTTGTTAATACATAAAATTTGGCTAACACCCTTAAGCCAATATTCTCTAACATGACCAATATTACTCAATATTGGGCATTGGAATGCCTATGTACCTCAATAAATATTCTTAAAACCTAATACACTCTTCACTAGACAAGTACATTTTCTGGAATGTTACAGATGATCTATGTCTCTCTATTTTCTAGTATATTAGTAATGTATTGTACTGTGTTGTAGCATGATCTTGTAGTGATTTGTATATGGTTTCATTTACAATTAAAGTACATTTAGCTACTGCCCTATACATTAGTTGTTGAGGAAAAAGGTACATTGATCAATGATGATCAAAGATTGATGAATTGGTAAGAATGTCTCCTCCCTTCTACTTTCTATAGAATTGTTAGTTGATAAAGCCTTGTATGACATTGTGTGGTATGGTCCACTTATGGTGGCGGTGTTTACTTTATTGTAAATATATATGTGATGTGATCATGGCCTTGAAGTCAAATTATATTATGAACGTGTGTTGGTGATGATAACCCAATATGAAGTTCATGCCTAATTTCCTATTTTAGTTATGATCTAGGTTGTATGGCTATTGTGTATGCATGTGTATAACTGTGTTAGAGATAGGTTTAGGTGCTGCCATTGATTTTTTAGGATGTTTTATGTTCCCATACATATGTACCCCTATGCAAATGTGTGAATAACTAAGGTTAGGAGTCTTGAATGTAATGTGAAGTTAGCTTATCTCCTATGCTAAATTTTGTTGTGTGGTCTATGCTTGGTTGTGCATTGTGGTCCTAAGAGGGTGGTTGCCTCAATGTGTTGTTGATAGCCATTATGTGATCATGTTTACCAATGTACACACACACTCACATATTATGCAAGCTTACAATGTAGTAAAGGTTCATAGTGTCTAATGAAAGGTTGATCTCATATTCACTAAATGTCGACTACTATGCATGTATGGTATATGTATGTGAAACATGTTATGTATTCCATTAACTAGGATGACTTGATAGGTGTACTAGTATGAGCAAGGGTATGTGACCTTGTCTATACATTGCACATGTGTGCCTTGATAGGATAGTTCCTAGGTTTGGTTTCCTATGGATATGAATGTGAATGCATGAGTATGTTATAAACATGTGTGTTCTAAAGATGTTATGTGAAAGGGTTACTCACATGTATATACACACATAAATGAAGATCTAGTCTATAGAGGGGCACTTGAATCATGTTTCTCAAGAGTACCCTAAACTAGATAGGTGCTTGAATATGCTATGAGCTATGCATATGAGGAGTCAATATCCTAAGCCTATGTTTTATGAAATAAAGTAATAAAGGCTTTTCAATAAAGGGAACTTAGCTTAGCACCGAGTGAACTTGACAATGAGAGGTGTTGGCTTCCATTGGAGGAACATTCACCATTGGTTCTCATAAGGTGTTGACTTCCCTTGGAGGAAAATTCACCTATGGTTACCCATGAGGTGTTGACTTCCCTTGAGGTAGGTTTACCCATGGTTTCTCATGAGATGAGGCTCCAACGCTAATGAGCATGTAGAGGGTTATGTATATCTCTTAGTTCCATAAACTATGCTTGCCACATAGTATCTAGCAAGTGAATTCACTTAGTATGCTAGCATGTGTTAATGAATAACCTTGGCTAGGTAAGAATACCTTCCATTGGTGTAAGGCTCTACAATATCAAATTCCATGTTAGCACCCATGGTCATAGTGTCGTTTAAGCCTATATTTTCCCTAAAGTAAAATGGACAATGGATGTAAAGTAAAGTGAATGACCCTAACTAGGATAACCTAAGGGAAGGTACTTAGGATAGGTGGAAGTAATGAACCCATCTATGCATTGCACAAGTAGCTCTCTAAGGGAGTCGTAGGAAGGGGGTCTAATTTATGTGCATATGATTATGTTTCTCTCGCATGACATTGTAGTGTCTACTTGTTGTGATGATGTGCATGGTATGAGTCTATATGATGTGGTCTTGTTCTTATATGCATAATGTTGGTCGTAATGACTATATGGTGAAGGTCTTGCTTGATATAAATGAAGTTGTCTATGTTGGTTATGTTTATGTATGAAGTGTTAAGGCTTATGGTCTCATGATAGGTTTACTAAGTATGTGTGAGGTTATGAGGCTTCACATCTACATTGCACTAGTAGGCTTAGATTGGGATTGTGAGTAAGGTTTTATAATGTTCTATGTGAAGTGAAATTAGCATATGTTCAAAGTGAATAGAGTTCACTGTATTGTCCCTATGGTCTTCGCTTAAATGTGTCTATGATGTACTATAGTTGTATGATGATATGTGTTGACTTGTGTAGGTTGTATGTATGGTTTCCCTGTGGCCTAAAGGTGATGCATTGCACCAGTATCACTAGAGGGTTACTTGGGAGGCTAATTGGTTAAAGGAAAGAAGTTCACTGTTAAGGGAAAAAGCGTACTGTAAAGTGTGAGAAGCTTACTGTAAAGTGGTCCTTAAATGCCTTAAATGAATATGTGATTTTATATGGTTGATGACCATGGAATATGCTTATATGAAGCATGTGAATTGTGTAAATGCTATTGTATCAAAGTTTTATGAGATTTTCACAAAAAGGCATGATGCATGATTTCAAGTAAAACGGCCCTTCTAAATGCATGTTTTTGCATGGTTGCCATACTTAGTGCATTTTTGTACTAACTCCGTTCTTCTCTACTTTTTACACAAATGTGTAGGTTATGGATGCTTGAAAGGATGTCTATATATTGTGGAGCTTGTTATGTGTTTCCCAAGCTCAAGCATAAGGAATCTTAAGATTTAAGGAAGTCCTATGTCAACTTATGGTTTACTGTAAAGTCTTGTAAATTGTATAGTTATGTATTATGTTATAAGGGACGTGTCCCTAATATACTCTTATGATATTGATTCTAGGATGTCAAAAAAGAGGCTAGAGTCTAAATATGTACTTATTATATTTTATATATATGAAGTGAAGTTTCTAGCATATGATGTGCAATGAAAAATTTTAAATTTTCTGCTAATTTACCTATGACAATGCGATGAATGATAACTATGGGATTGTATAAGACCTCCGAGAGGTCAATTACGCCATATTACTTCTAGGGGTGCTCCCCAGTTGTGACAAACTTTTTCTTTTCTTTTGCCTAGTATTGCCCGTGCCTTGCTCATTTTGCCTTAATTGTTGCAAATTAATATTTTAACATCATTTAGAGCATAAATTAGCATTGAGGACAATAAAACTATGAAAAAGGTCCTAAATGATTTGAAATTTCATACTCATCAACACCCCCAACTTAAAAATTTTTTTGGTCCTCAAGTAAAACTCAAGATCAATTAGTTCAACAAGGATGTCTACAAACAATGCTACTCAAGACTCAATATGAATGCACACAAGAGGTTGAAAATACTCATGCAATGTTCAATTGTCCCGCTAAGTTTCAAACGATGACTAGCCATTATCAATTGTACTAAATCTCACAATTCTTGCTTCAAATGCAAGTTCAAGCTCAATAAAAGCATTTGAATGCCCTCACAACAAAAATGATTCCATCTTCACACAAAGATCATCAACTTTTTCAGAATGTAGGAATTACAAACAACTCTCACTCTCTAAAAACAAACACATTTAAGATTATTCCCATAGGCTTGCCCTTGTTTTTCAATCAACATGATGTTAAACTCATTCAAGATCTCAAAGGTCTTTCAAGTTTTATATCGGGGTTGAGGTTAGGGTATGGTCATTTAGGCTTACTGACTCGTACCTTCATAGAGCATGGACTTTACTTCATTCTTTCACCTTTTCTATCACACTTTTGATTCTCACAATTCACACCCTAATATTTCAATCAAACCTCATTGGATACCCCTTTTCATTTGGTTATTGGTCACACTTTATTTCAACAATTTTTTTCCCAATCTTTTTCTTCTTTTCATTTCTCTTTTTTTTTACATGTAAGGGTTACCAATTTTTCAACATGATCTTTCAAGGGTGAATTTCCCAAGCTTCTTGATTTTCCTCTTTTTCACTGCACCCCCACTTAGGCTTTTGGCCTAGTTTGGCTATTCAACACAATAGAGGCTCCATGAAGATTTTAGGTGGGAAATAAAAGGTAATTTGTGTTCAAGGTTCATCCCAAGAAATGAATAGGCTTAAATGGTCCAAATTAGGTTCAAACTCTCACAAAGTGGTCAAAAAGAGGTATAATGGAAATTTTGGCTCACTTTCCACGAAATGTGCCTAACAGCATCTCTATCATCGCTCACACAAGCCAATTGGACCAGCGGGGCAAGTTCTAGGTATTATCAAGCATGCATTTTCAAGATAACCTCACCACAAACAACATTCAACAGAATCATAAAACAAGACTTTACCATTATCATTTTCACTATCGTGCAACAATCATCACAAGAATTACACACAATAATCGACATAGTCACAATATAACTCTACGAGCTCACATATTACTTATACGACTCAATTTGCCTCATCAAATTTGCACACAAATGTCATTCAAACAAGAGCACTATTCAAGTCATCAATATTTATCCAAATCGACACTAAAAATTGCAAAATAACAACCATATTCACACACAAAAAGGAAATAAACCAGTACAAAAGTAAGAAAATATATGCGTTTGTGAAGTTTGGAAGTCAAAATGTGTGAAATGAGAGAGATTTTGAATTTAAAAATGGTTTGTCCCTTTTTGGCTCTTCAGTTCGCGTGCCAGTCATCGACCATCACTTATGTCTCCAACCCACTCGGTAATACGTCGAGTGATACTTTAGCCCGCCGAGTTTTATAGAACCTCTACAAAAATAGGTGGTTCAAACAGCGATCCAAGTCGAGCTTGCTGATATGCTCAAATTACACTTTCTTAAAGAAATATAAGCAGTCGTATCAAGTAAAGAACCCAACAAGTAGGTTGGGGTCGATCCCACGAGGAAAATAGTTTAGACTTAACTTCAATGTACAATTGCGTCTATTTAGTCAAGTTCTTTCCGAAAATAGGTAATTAAAGGGGGGGTTTTGTGAAACAAAAGTGTTTAATTATTTCTAAGTAAAACAAGTAGAAAGAGTGAATCTTTAGTGTTTATCAAGTGGTGAGAGAAACTAGGGTGTACGTGTTCTCCATAGGTTCATAACGCGGTAATCCTAGCTGTAACAATTCTTCCCTAGTGTTTTGCATGCAAAGTGATAAGTTAGGTATATCTAAATCCTTGGTCCGGCATTTAAAGAATTTCACTCGTACCTTGGTCCGGATACGTGTGTCTACGTTACTAACCCTTACCTTTACTTCATATTAAGCATCATATTCGATGTATGGCTTAGTTATTACTTCGCACCAATCGAAACTAGCCTATTAGATAGTATTCCACTAAATCTATGTTGATAATTCTTTTCCTATTAATTACCCCCTTGGTCCGGCAAGTAGAGATAGGGTGAAAACTAACACATGCACTCATTAAAAAAACTTCTAAGCAAAAGAATTATCAATGCATGGAATAACCTATTCGAGAATTGTTATTAAGATAGTTTTACCTTGTTAATTACCCATGGTTCCCACAACCCTAGTTATGGATTTAGTTACCCATGCATATAAGAACATAATTCATAATTGATAAATTATAAATTCTGAACTTACTTTGACAAATTCGAAGAAAATCCAGAAATTCAACGTGAAATCACACAATTATCTTAAAAACCAAATCCGGAAATTTTAATAATTGCCCAAGTTGCAAAATCAAATCTCCAAGAACAAAAGTATGAAAATAGTAAAATAATCCAACCCCAAAAATGAGGTTTTTCACTCTATTTATAATAAAACAGAGTCCTAAATTAAAAGGAGTTCAAATAAGGAAAGTTTGTCCAAAACGCGGCTTCAATCGATGACCCCCACAGACAGTCCGTCGACTGCCTCCGTCGGTCCATACTTAGCATCTTTTTTCAGCCTTCACTTTGCATCTTCTCTAATCCAATCGACGGACAAAAAAGACGGTCAGTCGGTTCACCTACTGTCCGTCGATGCTTCTCGTCGTTCCATACTTAACTTTTCTTCAACATCGGGTACTGGGATATTCTTTGATCAAATCGGTGTTTTGCCAGGACGATCCGTAGATTGATGGACTGTCGCTCCTCTATAGCCCCACACTTAGTCAGAATTCCCCGAGTTGCTTCCAGATGCCTGAACCTACAATCGACGGTCACCACCTACTGTCCGTCGATGGGACGACGGGCCGTCGATGGCTTCGTGTGTCACTTCTGCACTAATTCTTCACAGCCTTCTGCATTTTAGTATTGGACAACTTTCCTGCAAAACAAAGATAAAACTATTAAAATTACTACAAAAAGGGTCTATATACACACCTCTTAAGGAAAAAGCATTAAAAGTACCGTGAAACCACTGTACATAACCACCCTCAACTGAAATTCGTTGTTTGCCCTCAAGCGACACACTATGACTCAACACAATACTTTGTACACAAGTATCCTCTTTTAAGATTCCGCAATCACATGGCTATCAATCCCTACTTTTATTTTTTTCGTTGCTTTAGTGCATGTTTCTTCTCTTAGGCTTGATAGGCTTACTCATATGGATCAGAACATGACACAAACTCATCATGCACTGACACCTCTACTCTTTTGTCTCTCGCCAAGGTATCAACTTTTCCGATATTGCAACTAGTGCCCTCACTTCAAAAGATATCCTCATTTTTCACACAGTGATTTTAACTTTGAGTATAAGGATCATTATTCAACACTCACGCTCAAAACAAATTCACACCTAGTTGGTACTTGTTGCCATAGGCTTGCCCTTATTTTCACTGCTTAAGTTCATCATATTAGACTCTTAGGATCACGATAGGACTTTCTTGGCTTGTAACGTAGGCTCCGGGTCAGGTATGGTACATATGGGTACATTTTAGTGACTTGCTGCCCTCCTTGAAATTACGGTTAAACGTACTACCTCTTTTAATTATGTATTATGCCCTACTTTTCTTGTCATCGTTGTATTATTTTCTCTTTTCTTTCTCTTTTGTGGAAGTGAATCTACTTCTTTTTGTTTAAAACTGTTTTTCTCTTTTTTTTTATATTCAATTGACAATTTTGACTGAGTCACTTCTCTTATTCACTGTCCCTTTTATTTTCCACATTAATCTTTTTCATACCCACTTTTTGGGTCATCACTCGTAATAGCCACCCTTAACTTATGGATTAGCCATGAATCGAGGTACGCATTACCCAAGGTTGGCTCAGGGCCAAGACGAAGTCAGTTTCTGCATTAGCCACCCTCAACTTATGCTTTTGGCCTAAGTTGGGGTGCACATGTCCAAGGAGGGACCAGGGCCAACACATTATACCCAGGGAAGAGGGGTTGGTGAATAAAATAAAGGTCTATTTTTAAGCTCAAAAGATTTGGATAAAAAAGGGATTACAATTCCATTTGATTCTCTATACTTTAGGCTAGAAATATGCTAATTTGAACAAGGGCCTATGATCCTTTCCTAGATGTCTAACACAGATTCCTTTTGCAGGACTAACGGGCAAGTTCTAGCTAGGTACCAACAGTGGAACAATCAAATTTCCTCATACTATCTTGACACCTCGTTACCCTATCAGATTATCGTACACCTAGTTTGAGTGTTAGATTGAGGGCCATGCGGTGGTGTATCTCTATGTGATGATTAGGGCCAACACATCCAACTTCTTCATACCTATTCATGCAAGCATTTTCTTGGAACGGGATATTATTTAAGTTTAGCCATCATGCTTCATTTTTCACTTTCATACTGTGTACAAGTTACGACATGCCGGTTCAACAGTAAAGTTAGCAGTCTCTTGGGGAGAAAGAACACATGTAAGAAAACCCCAAGAGAGGATCGTGAGTTGGGCTACTCAGATTTCACCCTAGAACTCAATTTCCATTTACCCCACCCTCAACAAAAAAACATGCAATTGTCCCCAATGCATATGAAATATAAAGATAGGGTGGTAGGTGAAGCAAACCTGAGGCGCATAGCGCCGAAGATCAACAAGCAGGCGGGTCCGATTTCCTAGATACCGCACTCTCAGTAGGGACACCCTCAGTAGTGCCCATAGCATTATCTGCACCCTCAGTGGTGCTCCTCTCAAAAACCTTCACTTTGGAGCTAGACACCCAAGCAGCCAACTCTCGAGCCCTCATCTGCCGGGCCTCCTCCTCAATCAATGAGGATCTTCACGCAGCCTCAAGATCTGTCCGCTCTTTCTTCCTAGCACGTGACTCATCTCCCTCAGTGGTATGGCTGGAATGGTGCCTCTTGGCATGGTTACGTGGCTCAGGCGGTGGTGTAGTGGGAGCAGTGAATAGTGTAGTAAGCACTATGTCCTCTTCTGTCTCAACTGGTGCAGTCTCAGGCTCGGGTCCCTCATCTCAAGTATGTTGTCCATATCAGCCCGCAGACTCTCCACAACCTCCTGAAGAATAGTCAGATCAATAGTGGGGGCTGGGCGTGCTAGAACTCATAGCTCGAATGCATCTAGGCGCTGGTGGAATGCCTGAATTTTCAACTTTGTCTACTAATCCACCTTCTTCTCAATCCGGTCCTCAGCCTCGACAATAGATTTATGCATCCAAGGCTGGATATGGTGCAGCAAGGTGTTCATCTGGGCCTCTAGCTTCTGGATACCCTAGCAATGGGGACCTGTCCTACTGATGCTGGGGTAGACCGGGAGGAACTAGGTGCCCTACTAGTGCCAGGGGTAGACTCAGCCGGGGTAGTGTCACTCGGCTCTAAAGTGGTAGGATTAGCCCCTTGGGCTAACTCCACCGCTTCTGCTAAGTTCTCACTCAGCGGCTGTAACTCAACTCTAGGTACACGTCGTGGGGCCTCTACATTGGCCTCATCCGTGATGAGACCGATATCCACTGTCCCGGTAGGAGTACGGAGGACATCGCAATTCCAAATGGGCACTCCAGCATCCCTGCACAGGTGAAAAATCATGCATGCAAACGGGTAAGTGGTAGAGGCGTTAAAAGCCCTTTCATGTATAATGGAGATAAACAACTTTGTGAATTTGATCTCCAACCCGGCTACCAGTGCTGCTACCAAGACTGCTCTATTCCAAGTAAGTATATTGTGTGCGGTGGTGGGGGATAGGCGGTGGCGGAGTAACAGCCAGAAGAACTTTGCTACAAAAGTGAGTTGGCCTTCTTGATAAGGCCTCTGGGGTTCAACACATAGTCTGCTCCCTCAGCGTCAATGAAGAGATGCTGTGCAATCCACCTCTTGGTGGACTCTCTCTGATCTATGCTCCACTGAAGCTGGTTACTCTTGACCACGGCCCATCTATAATCAAACTCTGGGGTGAGGGGAACCCATGCAACCTCTGTAGTCATGACGTACAAAAAACGGCGGATGGTGGTGGGAGAAATGTCCACCCGGCAGCCTCTAACCACAACCTCTATGAGTGAGTCGTGTTTGGCAGGCTGCGACCGCCTGTCCAAAGCACCTCGGAGAGTCACCGCGTATGAAGCGTAGAACTCTCGCACCATCTCCTCACTGTAGGAACCCACACTCCTCGCTATCCAATCGAGTCTGTGGCAGGTAAATAAGCTCTGCACCTCAGGGACTGCGTGCAGGCTACCTGTAAGAACACACTCCTCGACTGTCAACAATCGAGTCATCACCCCCTTATCATTCAACATGTTGGCATCCCTGTAGCCTGGTACTGGCCATCTACGCACCACTAATTGGGATCATCAGAAACCGGTGCAGGGACCTCATGCTTGGATGCCGGAGCAGACTCCGAACTCTGGGCCTCATCAGACGAGGCATGGTGGGCAGGCACATCTGGGAGGGTGGCTCTCTGTGATCCAGAACCGAAGGCAGTGGCCTCATTCGACCCTGTAGAGTGGGCCAACTCTGAACCGGAAGCCTCTTCGGAGCCAGACGCTCCCTCAGAACTCGAGGCAGACTCAGACGGTGTGCCGGTCAGTGTGCGCTCCTCATCAGACTGGGAGGTAGTGACTACGCCGGACGCCACCTTCTTGGGTGTGCCGCGAGTGGCTCTAGAAGCTGGTGTCGGGGTCTGGGTCCCTGGGGGTTTGTATTCTGGATCCTGCTCATCATCCGACATGCCAATCAACCATCGAGAATGAGCCACATACTTGGATCTCCCCCTAGAATAGACGATGTCCGGTTTTGTGTCTATAAGTACCTGAAAACCACCTTGTTAGTCTCATTGTAATCAGTATACACAAGCAACATAATCAAGACAGAATCTGGAAACACAAGACACAGGTCATTGTAGAATTGCAGAATTGGGAGACGGGCACTATCGACGGCCCGTCGATGAATCGGCAGTCCGTCAATAGTGTTCGTCGGTGGGCACTTACCAAAATTTACAAGTCTACATTCCACATAACTCTCAGTAAAAAACGACGGACGTACAGAATGGCCCATTGATCAATCGACGAACCGTAGTCCACTTTCGTCGTATGACACTTAGAATAATTCAGAATTGTTCTGAAATCAAGGTTTCAGTTAGAAACGACGGACGTGCAGAAAGGCTCGTCGATCAATCGATGGACCGTAGTCCACTTCTGTCATTCCAAAGTTGAGCAGATTAAGAGTTTAGCCATCAACGGACCCCATCAATGGTCCATCGATCAACCGACGGTACGTAGATGGGGTCTCGTTCTGTTGGTCAGAGACAGGGTTTTAGGACTTAGTTTTAACCCCACATATTGACAATTTCAATCACATCACAAGTTACAGCCAACACATACTACAAGTTAGAGGACCGATTCGTCATCCTTAGGGCTTCGATTTTGCAAATTTAGATCATGGATTCTACGAGACTATCAAGCCCTGAGTCAGAAAACAATAAAAATATTGAATTTACACAAATTCCACCCCCAACCCATTCACTTTCTATCATTCTAAGGGACATAGAACCCAATTTTAACAAGTGTAACATGCAAATTTGTCGCTAAGTCAAGACCCACATAAATTATCTTGGATTCCAAAAGCAAATGAACAAGAATTCATTAAGCAAAGGGAAAAGAAATACCTGTAAACTGTAGTGGAGTGAATGAGTGGGTGATTTTTTTTCAACAACCAACCTACGTGCCGCCTTCGAACACCGACCGGAGAAACAATGTATTTGGGGGAGAAATTGGGGAGGTTAGGGTTTTGGGATTTCTGGGAGTTTGGGGGGTTTGGGATTTTGATGAAAATGGAAGGAATTAATTGTGGGAGTTAATGGGGGAATAAGGGAATAAGGGGAGGGAAATAGTTGGGAGGGAATTTGAAAATATGTGGGAGGGTAACTGAATAGTTATTTTTTTATATAGCCGCCGGGTCGGGTCGGGTCACTAGTTTTTGTGAACTGATGATACCCCGTCGACGGTCCATTAGTCAGTCGACGGACTGTCAATTGTGCCACCATCGATTGTACTCAGACTTAGACAAAAAATTTAAGACATACCTGGGATCTACAGACACCGTCGACGGTCCGTCGATTGAACGACGGGCCGTCGATTGGTCCGTAGATCTGTGTACCAAACCTATTTCTTCAGAATTCTTGTGGTTTGGTCCCTGCACATTGAGCACCCATTAAGCCATTCTTTTTGTGTATTTTGGACACTTTTGAGACACGAACCCTAAACTACTCTCTAGCCAACACACTAAGAAAATAACACATGACTGTGAATAAAACAAAAACAAAACAAGAGAATGTGAATATTCCTAAAAAGAAAAGAAAAAACCTATTGTTGGCTAGAGGATACACCTTGGGTTGCCTTCCAAGAAGCACTTGATTTAACGTCACGGCACGCCGCAGGATCCTTGATTACTCAGACTTCATCAAGGGGATATGCCTCAACCACTTCATGAACACTCTCTGCATGCCCTAGGTAGATCTTGATTATTTGCCCATTGACCGTGAACCTTGCACCCTCATTGTTCTCTAACTCAACTGCTCCATGAGAGAATACCTTAGTAATAAGGAATGGCCCAGTCCACTTGGACTTGAGTTTGCCCGAAAACAAGCGTAGCCTAGAGTTGAATAGAAGAACCAAGTCCCCAACCGCAAATTCTCGCTTCTCAATCTTTTGGTCATAGTACTTCTTCATCTTCTCTTTGTAGATGGCTGAACTTTTATATGATTTTAGGCGAAACTCATCAAGCTCATTCAACCCGTTAAGTCTCTGTTCCACTGCTTCATGCCAAACCATCTTCAGCTTCTTTATCACCCACATAGCCTTGTGCTCTAACGCAACTCGCAAGTGACAAGCCTTCCCATATACAAATTGGTATGGAGACATACCTATGGGGGTCTTGTATGCAGTCCGGTAATCCCAAAGAGCATCATCAATCCTCCTTGACCAATCCATTCTATTAGCATTCATCGTTTTCGACAGGATCTGCTTGATTTCTCTGTTAGACACCTCAACTTGCCCACTAGTTTGTGGATGGTACGGAGTGTATACATTGTGGCGAACCCCATATTTCTCTAATATCCCTTTGAACAACTTGTTGCAAAAGTGGGATCCCCCATCACTAATAATTGCCCTAGGTGTGCTAAATCTAGAGAAGATGTTATTTTTCAGGAACGCGGTGACACTCTTCCCTTCATTGTTGGCAAGTTCTACGGCTTCCACGCATTTTGACACATAATCCACCGCCACAAGAATATATTTCATCCCATGAGAACTCACAAACGGGCCCATAAAATCAATGCCCCATAAATAAAAAAACTCAATCACTAGAATGGGATTTAAAGGGATGCCTCTTCGAAATTCCTCCATCTCTTTGGCACCTATCACATGCCTTGGCGAACTCATGAGTATCTTGGTGGATGGTTGGCCAATACTACCCACACTGCAAAATCTTATGGGTGGTCCGAATACCACTATGATGCCCACCCAAATGCGAGGAATGGCATGCCTCTAAAACACTTAGCATCTCAACTTCCGGCATACAACGATGAATAAGCCCATCAGCACAACTCCGATATAAGTAAGGCTCATCCCAAAAGAACTTTTTCACATCATGCATGAACTTTTTCATCTGATGGAAGGAAAAGTCCGATGGGACTATATCACTAGCCAAATAATTCGCAAAATTGGCGAACCATGGAATCAAGTCATGAGAAGTGGCCAATACATGCTCATCAGGGACGGTATCATCAATTTCAGCCTTTTCACCCAACTCTCGCATAGCTTCATCCTCTAATCTGTACAAGTGATCGGCAATTTGATTTTCATTCCCTTTCCTATCTTTCACCTCAAAATAAAATTCTTGCAATAGTAGCACCCATCTAATCAACCTTGGTTTCGCATCCTTCTTTGCTATCAAATACCTCAACGCGGAGTGGTCAGTATGCACTATAGCTCTGGTGCCAAGAAAATATGAGCGAATTTTTCAAAAGTAAACACCACCGCAAGGAGATCTTGTTCAGTCACAATGTAGTTCTTTTGTGCTTCATTTAGGGACTTACTATCATAATAGATGGGGTGAAGGATTTTATCCCTTCTTTGTCCCAACGCCATACCAAGAGCAACCCCACTAGTATCACACATCACCTCAAATGGCATACTCCAATATGGGGAAATAATTATGGGCACAGACACCAACTTCTCCTTCAACTCTCCAAATGCCATTAGACTAGATTCATCAAAATAGAATTTACATTCCTTCTCAAGTAACTTGCATAGACGATGTGCAATTTTTGAGAAATCCTTAATAAACCTCCGGTAGAAGCCCGCATGCCCAAGAAAACTTCTCACACCTTTTACAGAGATGGGTGGAGGAAGTCTCTTTATAACCTCAACTTTTGCTCGATCAACCTCTATCCCCTTCTCTGAGATGCGATGACCAAATACAATACCTTCTTTCAGCATGAAGTGACATTTTTGCCAATTTAGCACATCGTTGCAATCTTCACATCTTTTGAGAACTCCAGCCAAGTGACTCAAACAACGATCAAAAGAGTCGCCAAGAACTAAAAAGTCATCAATAAACACCTCAATAGTGTCCTCCACTGTCACATCCGGGTTTACCCCCTAGACGTAACCGGCGTCGTCGTCCTCTTTGATGACTAAGACAAGCCTCTTAGCCTCGTAATAGCATTCATCGATTAAAAATATGAAGGAATTTAAAACTTTTTATCTATAACTACTCGGAGGTTTACATAGACCTCTACATACACATAATCGTATTTATCAAGTATACATAGACTTGTTCATATACGAAGATTACATAGTCTTCTACTTTTATTTCACCCATTTATATAGTAAAGAATAATAGTCATAAAAGCCGTCTCATCTCATAAACCATCTATCAAAGACAATAAATCTTGGGCATAGCCCTACATTAATACAAAAAGCCACATATAGGCTATAGACAACATCGTCTCAAACGAGTAATAGAGTCAATACAGAATTATAGTAACTAAGTAACATAGGAGTAAGATGTCGGCAACGCCCTCGGGAGAATGAGGACCTACCACTTGGATGGTAAGAGATCCAAGTCTTCCTTTCCAGCAATTCGGAGCAAGTTCAACGACCCGAACCTAAAATGTTTGGGAAAAAGGAAAAGAAATGGGATTAGTACTCCACATGTACTAAGTATGGAACCATATATACACTTACCAATCAAATATACATAGAAAAGGACATTTAAGAAAAATCATTACAAAACATGTATACGAGTGAAGCATAGCAAAACAAAGCATACTAACTATACCCTTCATAAAGTCACAAGTGCAATGATCAAGTAAATTCCCATGACTCTTACTTAATCAAGTAACCTATCAAGACTACAATTAGCAATTAACCTTACTTAGCATACTCTCCCATTTCATGAAAACATTCTTCTTCAACCAAAAGTAACAACCTTATACTCATAAGCATGTTATTCAATGTACAAAGTCATTTACATTATATCACTACTTTACATACATAATATTGACCTCTCAAAGCTCCTATCAAGGCAAACTAGTGCAAGGCGTAGGTAGAGTCCCCTACCCTTACCTAAGCTATAGCCAAACCCTTCAAGTTACTTCGATTAGTCTATATATTATTCATTCATTTTAGTTTAGGGAAACCTTGCCTTAACCGACATAGACCACATGAGCTAATGTGGAATACGGTGTCATGAAACCTTACACCGATGGAAAGTGGTCTACCGGCCAAGGTAGAACCTAACGTAAACGTAGCTATCTAGGTGGATCCACTAGCTAGTATCCTATGGTGGCAACATAGTTGATGGAGCTTGGGAAAAGAACCTTGGACATATCAACTCTACACCCTACTTGGGTCATGAGGCTATCCACCCCTTGAGGACCGTAGTGAACCCTACCTTTCCTTATATAAGAAAGTGTCACTCCCTCACATACAAGCTCACTCGGTGCTAATCTAGGTCCCTTTTTTTATTGAAAAGCCTTTACTCTTATCATAATCATAAATATATATATACATATATATATATATATATATATATATATATATATATATATATATATATCATAGGGCCTACCCCTCATATACATTCGTTTATCAAAGCTCAATAAGAATTGTATGAGAAATGGTTCTTTCATTAACAACTCAAATAGGTGAAGTTAGCGCATGCACATCTCATCACAATAGGGCACATCTTTACATAACAACTTCCCTATATCATGTACTCCTATGCAACCTCACAACCAACCTAAGCATTTCAATTCAATCATCATACCAACCTATCACCTTAAGCAAGGAATACTTCAACACAACCTTATCACTTGGTGACAAATAATTCACAATTTGAAGTAAGGATTAGGATAATCAAGACTTACCAATACTTCTCCATAGTTCACCAATAAGGGACTTACCATCAACCCATAGATCAACCCAATTCGGGTCATCATCCCAATGTAATTCAATAACAAACATAAGAACTAATTTAAGAGAAGCACTATACCACAATGCAATACTAAATCAAAGCTTGGTAGCATGATATCAAAGTCTATCTTCTTACCCTAGATTCAATACTCAAGAAATAGGCATGAAGAACTTCAATTCACCACAATAGATTCATGATCGATGCAATAACAATCATTTAAGATGATTTAAACAATAATTAGATCAATTACTTCAATCCAACCCAAATTCATATCAATCCCAATACCTAGGGTTAAGGGTTAGGGTCATCACCCACAATCTAGACCAAACTACATCAATTCATCATAATCAAGTTACAATACATGATAATCTATTCATTATAACCCAAAGAATACATAAACAACTCAATTTATATAATCAAATTCGAAATTGGATGAAACCCATATGAAATTCAACTTTTGGAAAACCTTTGAAGGAGCCCTTTGAGGAAAGAATCTCAAAGGTGAATTAGATCCCATACCTTAAGGTTTGATGACGTTTTGATGGTTATTTCATGCTAAAACCAGCCCCCAAAGATCATT
Organism: Solanum sitiens; assembly: GCA_016801875.1. Classification (NCBI taxonomy): domain Eukaryota; kingdom Viridiplantae; phylum Streptophyta; class Magnoliopsida; order Solanales; family Solanaceae; genus Solanum; species Solanum sitiens. The sequence goes on from JABWTJ010000006.1 coordinate 1,810,853, forward strand.
CCAAGCTATTCTCCAATGGAGTCTTCCAATAGAGAGAGAAAGTAGAGAGAAGGAAGAGAGTTTTGTTTTGAGAATAAATGATTAGGCTAATGAGGGTTGGGGTATTTATAGTGGGGTTTAAGTCACTTAATTAGTCTTCCCTTAATCCCCTAATTACCCCTAAGACACTTAATAAAATGATTAACCTTAAGCTTAAGTTCTGAAAACATCACACGCCCTCTACGACGACTCCCCGTCGACGGGCCGTCGTGGGCGTGACGGATTGGCCTCCCTCCGTCCTGCACGTCCGTCACGTTGGTCAGAGACTGTGCAGGCTAGGGTTTCTTCCCAGAAACTAAGGCTGGCACTATGGTGGCCTCGACGCCCCATCATGGGATCCGTCGTGGCACACTGTCTCAAGGGTCCTCCTCGAGGGCCCTTGGTTGGTCCTCGGGGAGTCGTACCCTGTCTTTTCCAACTTGAAACCATCCCCCACTATGTGTTACACCTATTGTTACCAACTTTTACTCCATTCTGACTCTTTAACTTGTCCAAACTACAAGGGACACTCTAGCCCTTTCATGAACCAACTTTCCGGACGTTATGGACGGTTTGGTTCCAAAACACTTCAATGACTCCATCTACTTCTAATTTGGCCAGGAACAATGGTTTAGACCTTAAGGAGTCTGTTTAAGTCTTATCACATGACTTTGGGATTTCGAAATGTTACATTATCCCCCCCTTAGGAACATTCATCCCCGAATGACACCAAACACTCTTTAAATGAGGGAATAGACTCAAGACTAGCAGCTCTACCAATTTACAATATTCAATTAACATAATCATATCATTTCAATAAAACACTTCAAAACATCACTTTATCATACATAAGCTCAAAGTTTCCTCATGAGATACTTTCTACTCACAACACACATAAGCTCAAACATTTGATATACAAGTCACTTAGCACAAAGTTCATCTTATCAATATGCTTAATATAACATCCACTAGGATTCACTATATCATAATACACAACTTGACTCAAATATGCAAGAAGCAAGAAAATTCAAATTTAATTAAGGTCACCCTATAGTGACTTCATTGTGAAGTCTCAAAAACTAGGATTTTTGAAGAAACTTCACCAAAACATCAAGGATACACAATGTCTATCATATTTATATCATTAGAGAGAAAGACTAACCTTAATCATCAAAAAGATGAGGATAACGGGTTTTCATGTCGGCCTCGGCCTACCATGTTGCACCCTCAACTAGGTGGTTCTTCCATAACACTTTTACGGAAACCACCTCCTTGTTCCTCAACCTTTTCACTTGCCTATCAAGGATTTGAACCGGAACCTCCTCATAAGAGAGGTTATCCTTGACTCCAAGACCTTCAACAGGAAGAATTGACTCGGGATCCCCGGTACACTTCTTTGACATAGAGACATGGAAAACCGGATGAACCGAAGCTAAATCATTAGGTAGCTTTAAACTATAGGCAACTTTACCAATCCTTTCCAAAATCTCATAGGGACCCACGTAACGAGGGCTCATCTTCCCTTTCTTGCAAAATCTTACCACTCCCTTCATAGGTGAAATCTTCAAATACACCTATCACCCTCTTCAAACTCCAAATCCCTCCTTCTATTGTCGGCATAGGACTTTTGTCGACTATAGGCTGTTTGTAACCTATTTCTTATGATATGCACATTCTCCAATGTCCTATAAATCAAGTCGGGACCAAAGATCAATGATTCACCAACTTCAAACCATCCTATAGGAGATCTACACCTCCTTCCATACAAGGCTTCATTGGGAGCCATGGAGATGGACGAATGAAAACTATTATTATACGCAAACTCCACCAAAGGCAAGTGCTTATCCCAACTTCCTTTAAAATCAATAATGCAAGCTCTAAGCATATCTTTAAGAGTTTGAATTGTGCGTTCCGCTTGACCATCCGTTTGAGGATGAAAGGCGGTACTCAATTTCACCTTAGTACCCAAACCTTTTTGGAAAGACTTCCAAAACCTAGAAGTGAATTGTGCACCCCAATCTGAAATGATGGATAACGGGATACAATGGCGACACACAATCTCATCTATAAAGATCTTCGCATAATCCTCCGCCGAATACGTAGATTTGACGGGAATAAAATCAACGGACTTAGTCAATCTATCAACAATCACCCATATAGAATCATATGACTTTTGAGTCCGAGGCAATCCTACCACAAAGTCCATATTAATGTCTTCCCACTTCCAAGTAGGAATTTTGATCTCTTGTAGTAAGCCACCCGGCTTTTGATGTTCCGCCTTCACTTGTTGGCAATTTGGACACTTAGCAACAAATTCCGCTACGTCCTTCTTCAAACCTTCCCACCAATATATTTCTCGAAGGTCATGATACATCTTAGTAGAACCCGGATGGATGGAATAGTGGGATCCATGGGCTTCTTCAAGGATCCTATCCCTCAATCCATCAACATCAGGAACACATAACCTCCCTTGGTACCTCAACACACCATCTCCTCCTAAGGAGAAAGACTCATTTATCTTGCCAAGAACAGATTCCTTCAACTCCATCAATAGTTGATCAAGGTGTTGTTTGGACTTCACCTCAACCACCAATGATGATTCAGAGCTATGATGAACCGTGGCACCTCCATTTAGAGAATTCTCCAACCGCACCCCTAATCTAGCCAAATCATGAACATCCTTCACTAGATCTTTCTTGTCTCCATCTATATGAGACACACTACCCATAGTCATACGGCTTAGAGCATCCGCCACCACATTGGCCTTGCCAGGATGATATAGGACACTCATATCATAATCTTTCAATAATTCTAACCACCTTCTTTGTCGTAGATTCAACTCTTTTTGAGTAAACATATATTGAAGACTCTTATGATCGGTGAAAACATCTACATGAACACCATACAAGTAATGTCTCCATATTTTCAAAGCGAACACTACGGTCGCTAACTCAAGGTCATGGGTAGGGCAGTTTCTATCATGCACCTTAAGTTGCCGTGAAGCATAGGCAATCACATTCCCATTTTGCATAAGCACACACCCCAAACCTATGCGGAATGCATCACAATACACCACGAACCCTTTAGAACCTTCCGGTAAGGTTAACACCGGAGCGGAAGTAAGCCTGTCTTTCAATAATTGGAAACTCTTCTCGCAGGCCTCTGACCACTCAAACTTTTTACCCTTTTTAGTTAATGAAGTCAATGGAGATGCAATGGATGAAAAACCTTCTACAAACCTTCGATAATAGCCCGCTAGACCCAAGAAACTCCTAATGTCAGTTGGGGTCAAGGGTCTAGGCCAGTTTCTTACCGCATCAGTTTTCCTTGGGTCTACCTCAACTCCCTCACTAGAGATGATGTGCCCAAGAAACGCCACCGACCTCAACCAAAACTCACACTTGCTATACTTGGCGAACAACTTATGCTCTTTAAGGGTTTGCAATACTACCCTTAGATGACCCATGTGATCAACATCATTCTTCGAATAAACCAAGATATCATAGATAAATACAATAACGAATGCATCAAGGTAACTTCAAAACACTCTATCATTAGGTCCATAAATGCCGCCGGAGCATTTGTGAGACCAAAGGACATAACCACGAACTCATAATGCCCATACCGAGTCCAAAAGGCTGTCTTTGGAATATCTTCATTTCTCACCCTAAGCTGTTGATACCCTGACCTCAAGTCAATTTTGGAGAAGTAACTCGCTCCTTGGAGTTGATCAAATAAATCATCAATCCTAGGAAGAGGATACTTGTTCTTGACAGTAACCTTGTTGAGTTGGCGGTAGTCAATACACATTCTAAAGGACCCATCCTTCTTTTTCACGAACAAAACCGGAGCACCCCATGGAGAAATGCTAGGACTTATAAAGCCCTTGTCTAGCAAATCTTTAAGTTGCGCCTTCAACTCCTTTAACTCGTCCGGAGCCATTCTATAAGGAGGAATGGAGATAGGGTTTGTTTCCGGTATCAAATCAATACTGAAATCGATTTCCCATTCGGGAGAAATGCCGGGAAGGTCATCAGGAAAGACCTCCATAAATTAACTCACCACGGGGACCGACTCAATAGGAGGAACTTTGGAATCGACTTCTTGGACTCTCACAATATGATAAAGACACCCCTTTGATATCATTTTACACACTTTTAGACATGATATGAAACGACCTCTTGGAAGAGAGTTTTCACCCTTCCACTCAAAAACGGGTTCATTTGGGAAACTAAACCTCACAACTCTAGTTCTACAATCAATAGAAACGAAGCTAGCATGTAACTAATCCATACCCAAAATAACATCAAAATCAAGCATGTCTAGTTCAACTAGATATACATGAGAAACACTATGGGGCATAGAAATAGGACAATTTCGATAGACACTTTTTGCTACCACCGACTCACCCATCGGAGTAGACACCAAAATAGGTTCATGTAACACATTGGGTAAAGTACCAAACTTCTTAGCTACTAAGGGAGTAACGAAAGACAAAGTAGCACCCGGATCAAGCAAAGCATACACATCAATAGCAAAGATTTGTAACATACCGATCACCACATCGGGAGAGGCTTCTTGGTCATCTCTCGAAAGAAAAGCATAAAAGCGGTTCTTTTTGGGAACATCATTAGAACCACTTGGATGACCACCCCTCTCTTGCCCTTTAGCATTTGAACAATCCCGCACTTTGTGACCAATCTTTCCACAACCAAAGCACTTGTCCGAACCTAGGAGGCAAACACCTAAATGCTTCTTCCCATATTCCTTGCAAGGTGGATTCTCATTAGACAAACTCCCACTTTTCCCTTTTTGGACTCTTGGCCTAGGGACCTTCCCATCCCTAACCTTGGGAAATTTGGATGGGACTTGATTTGAGAACCTTTTCTTGAATCTAGGCTTGTCTTGAATTCCAAACCTATATTTAGTAGTTCCACTCTCGGAAGACCTTGCCCTTCTTGAATCCTTATCCTTCCTTTTTGCTCTAGCCTCCTCAACTCTTTTTGCATGCACCATGAGACGTCCAATATTTATGTTATCATGTAGCATAGCTGATTGACATTCCTCTTGCAAGTCATCCGACACACCTATCACGAATCGACTCATCTCGTCTCTAGGATCGGAGACCAAGGAAGGAGCATATTTGGCCAATTGAATGAACTTCAAAGAGTACTCATGAACACTCATTACTCCTTGGCGGATATTGATGAATTCCACCACCTTAGTTTCTCTCATCTCCCTAGGGAAGAACCGATCAAGGAAAGCCCTTTTGAACAACTCCCAAGTCACCAGCCCACTTTGAAGTGGCCTATTGTCTTTTCAATGCACATGCCATGTCTGAGCCACATCCTTGAGTTGGTATGAGGCCAACTCGGCATTCTCACTAGAAGACAACCCCATAGCACACAAAATCTTATAAACCTCATCAATGAATTCTTGAGGGTCTTCATCAACCTTAGACCCATAGAAGATAGGAGGATTCATTCCGGTGAAGTTCCTAAGTCGGGAAGCCAGAGTTTGCTCATGAAATCTAGGTGCCATATCCCTATTAGCTTGGGCAGTCATGGCTTGGGCTTGCACCGTTGCAGCTTGAGCTTGAGTAGTCATAGCTTGAGCCATTTGAGCAATAATAGCCCTCATCTGAGCCTCTGTCATAGGTGGAGGGTCAACGGGAGCCTGATAATCAATAGCAATCTCTTCAAGAGGAGGAACTGGATCATCACGGGGAGGGATTCCCGCAGCAGCAATCTCCTCCTCAAGTCTTCTAGCTGCATTCCTTCTAGTATTCATCTCCTATAACCAAAACACAAGGTTTAGGCAAATACATATACGATGTACATTCTAGAGGCACGATATGGATTTCCAACAATGAGAGTGATTCCTAAGCATCAAATAAGTTCCTATTCATAAGTGTGGCGCGCTTCACAATTATGAATACAAACCTATATAACGTGGTTCAGAGAGACGTTAACATAAAGGATATTCAACCTCAGGCTCTGATACCAAGTTTGTCATATTCGGGTTTACCCCCTAGACGTAACTGGCGTCGTCGTCCTCTTTAAGGACTAAGACAAGCTTCTTAGCCTCGTCATAGCATTCATCGATTAAAAATATGAAGGAATTTAAAACTTTTTATGTATAACTACTCGGAGTACATAGACCTCTACATACATATAATCGTATTTATCAAGTATACATAGACTTGTTCATATACGAAGATTACATAGTCTTCTACTTTTATTTCACCCATTTATATAGTAAAGAATAATAGTCATAAAAGCCGTCTTATCTCATAAACCATCTATCAAAGACAATAAATCTCGGGCATAGCCCTACATCAATACAAGAAGCCACATATAGGCTATAGACAACATCGTCTCAAACGAGTAATAGAGTCAATACAGAATTATAGTAACTAAGTAACATAGGAGGAAGATGTCGGCAACGCCCTCAGGAGAATGAGGACCTACCACTTGGATGGTAAGAGATCCAAGTATTCCTTTCCAGCAATTCGAAGCAAGTTCAACGACCCGAACCTAAAATGTTTGGGAAAAAGGGAAAGAAATGGGATTAGTACTCCACATGTACTAAGTATGGAACCATATATACACTTACCAATCAAATATACGTAGAAAAGGACATTTAAGAAAATTTATTATAAAACATGTATACGAGTGAAGCATAGCAAAGCAAAGCATACTAACTATACCCTTCATAAAGTCACAAGTGCAATGATCAAGTAAATTCCCATGACTCTTACTTAATCAAGTAACCTATCAAGACTACAATTAGCAATTAACCTTACCTAGCATACTCTCCCATTTCATGAAAACATTCTTCTTCAACCAAAAGCAACAACCTTATACTCATAAGCATGTTATTCAATGTACAAAGTCATTTACATTATATCACTACTTTACATACATAATATTGACCTCTCAAAGCTCCTATCAAGGCAAACTAGTGCAAGGCGTAGGTAGAGTCCCATACCCCTACCTAAGCTATAGCCAAACCCTTCAAGTTACTTCGATTAGTCTATATATTATTCATTCATTTTAGTTTAGGGAAACCTTGCCTTAACCAACATAGACAACATGAACTAATGTGGAATCCGGTGTCATGAAACCTTACACCGATGGAAGGTGGTCTTTTGCCAAGGTAGAACCTAACGTAAACGTAGCTATCTAGGTGGATCCACTAGCTACTATCCTATGGTGGCAACAAGAACCTTGGACATATCAACTCTACACCCTACTTGGGTCATGAGGCTATCCACCCCGTGAGGTCCGTAGTGAACCCTACCTTTCCTTATATAAGAAAGTGTCACTCCCTCACATACAAGCTCACTCGGTGCTAAGCTAGGTCCCTTTTTTTATTGAAAAGCCTTTACTCTTATCATAATCATAAATATATATATACATATATATATATATATATATATATCATAGGGCCTAGCCCTCATATACATTCGTTTATCAAAGCTCAATAAGAATTGTGTGAGAAATGGTCCTTTCATTAACAACTCAAATAGGTGAAGTTAGCGCATGCACATCTCATCACAATAGGGCACATCTTTACATAACAACTTCCCTATATCATGTACTCCTAGGCAACCTCACAACCAACCTAAGCATTTCAATTCAATCATCATACCAACCTATCACCTTAAGCAAGGAATACTTCAACACAACCTTATCACTTGGTGACAAATAATTCACAATTTGAAGTAAGGATTAGGATAATCAAGACTTACCAATACTTCTCCATAGTTCACCAATAAGGGACTTACCATCAACCCATAGATCAACCCAATTCGGGTCATCATCCCAATGTAATTCAATAGCAAACATAAGAACTAATTTAAGAGAAGCACTATACCACAATGCAATACTAAATCAAAGCTTGGTAGCATGATATAAAAGTCTATCTTCTTACCCTAGATTCAATACTCAAGAAATAGGCATGAAGAACTTCAATTCACCACAATAGATTCATGATCGATGCAATAACAATCATTTAAGATGATTTAAACAATAATTAGATCAATTACTTCAATCCAACCCAAATTCATATCAATCCCAATACCTAGGGTTAAGGGTTAGGGTCATCACCCACAATCTAGACCAAACTACATCAATTCACCATAATCAAGTTACAATACATGATAATCTATTCATTATAACCCAAAGAATACATAAACAACTCAATTTATATAATCAAATTCGAAATTGGATGAAACCCATATGAAACTCAACTTTTGGAAAACCTTTGAAGGAGCCCTTTGAGGAAAGAATCTCAAAGGTGAATTAGATCCCATACCTTAAGGTTTGATGACGTTTTGATGGTTATTTCGTGCTAAAACCAGCCCCTAAAGATCTTACCAAGCTATTTTCCAATGGAGTCTTCCAATAGAGGAAAGTAGAGAGAATGAAGAGAGTTTTGTTTTGAGAATAAATGATTAGGCTAATGAGGGTTGGGGTATTTATAGTGGGGTTTAAGTCACTTAATTAGTCTTCCCTTAATCCCCTAATTACCCCTAAGATACTTAATAAAGTGATTAACCTAAAGCCTAAGTTCTGAAAACATCACACGCCCTCCACGACGACTCCCCGTCGACGGGCCGTCGTGGGCGTGACGGATTGGCCTCCCTCCGTTCTGCACGTCCGTCACATTGGTCAGAGACTGTGCAGGCGAGGGTTTCTTCCCAGAAATTAAGGCTGGCACGACGGTGGCCTCGACGCCCTGTCGTGCCCATGACGCCCCATCATGGTATCCGTCGTGACACACTGTCTCAACGGTCCTCCTCGAGGGCCCTTGGTTGGTCCTCGGGGAGTCGTACCCTGTCTTTTCCAACATGAAACCATCCCCACTATGTGTTACACCTATTGTTACCAACTTTTACTCCATTCCGACTCTTTAACTTAGCCAAACTACAAGGGACACTCTAGCTCTTTCATGAACCAACTTTCCGGATGTTATGGACGTTTTGGTTCCAAAACACTTCAACGACTCCATCTACTTCTAATTTGGCCAGGAATAATGGTTTAGACCTTAAGGATCCTGTTTAAGTCTTATCACATGACTTTGGGATTTCGAAATTACATCCACCATATCAGAGAATATCGACATCATACATCTCTGAAAAGTAGCCGGTGCATTACACAACCCAAAAGGAATCCTCTTGAATGAGAATGTCCCATAAGGGAAAGTAAAGATGGTTTTCTCTTGATCCTCCGGTGCAATAGAGATTTGATTGTAACCCGAATAACAATCAAGAAAATAGTACCATCTTTTTCTTGCGAGTCTATCTAACATCTGATCTATGAAGGGCATAGGGAAATGGTCCTTCTCAATCCATGCATTCAACTTCCGGTAAACCATACAAACTCTCCATCCGGTCACCGGCCTCATTAGAACAAGCTCATTCTTCTCATTAGGAACTACTGTCATCCCCCCCTTTTGGGCACACATTGAACATGGAATACCCAACTACTATTTGCAATAGGATATATGACTGCGACATCCAACCACTTAATAATCTCCTTCTTAACTACCTCTTGCATGGGTGTATTCAGACGTCTTTGGTGCTCAATACTTGGCTTGTGATCTTGCATGAGTTGAATTTTGTGTGAAAAAATACCGGGTGGGATCCCAATAATGTCCGCAGTAGTCCAACCAATGGCTCGTTTGAACCTCTTTAACACTTCTACCAGACACTCTACTTGGTCCACATTCAAATCCGATGCAATGATTAACGGGAAAGTGTCATCTCTTCCCAAGAATACATACCTCAGATGAGGTGGTAGAGCCTTAAGCTCTAATTTTGGAGCCTCCTCAATAGATGGTTTCGCGGGTGGAGACTCGCAATGCTTCATATCTAACTCCAATTTCTTTGGTTTGAACCGAGATTCACCTCGATCAAGTGTCGCAACCAAAGACCCGCCGCTAGTGCCTCAACACCAATGAGCTCTTCAATTTGCACCTCAGATGTGCTCCCAACCCTGTTAGATATAACAAATACCGTTTGGAGCTCACCACTCTGCTTCATGGACCTATAAATGTTGAAAGTTGCTTCCTCATTGTTGAACCTAAACTTCATCTGCCCTTTTTCCATATCAACCAATGCGCGACCAGTAGCAAGGAATGGCCTCCCAAGAATAATAGGCACCTCAAAATCCACCTCACAGTCAACAATCACAAAATCGGGCGGAAATATAAATGACTCCACCTTCACTAACACATCATGGAGTATTCCAATAGGCCTGTTCACTATTCGATCGCCCATCAGTAATCGCATCGCAGTGTGATTTGGTTCACCCAAACCCAATTTCTTATAAATGGAGAGAGGGATGAGATTTATGCTTGAACCGAGATCACATAGTGCTTTAGAAAAGTGTAACAAAACAAAGCGACATGGAATAAGGAAAGCGCCCGGATCTTCTTTATTTTACACAAGAGACCTTGTAGCAATAACACTACAATGCTGCATTCGGTCATCATCCTCAAAACTTACCGATCTCTTCTTTGTAACCATATCTTTCATAAACTTGGCATAACTGGGCATTTGTTCTAGAGCTTCTATCAAAGGGACATTGATGGAAAGCTGTTTCAACATAGTGATAGATTGCCGGTATTTACCATCGTCAGTCTTCTTCACCAATATTTGAGAGAATGGTGGTAGTGGCCTAGGAATGGGGATCACCTTTTGAGATACCTCTGCTTCTTTCACTGCTTTGTCTACCAACTCACCACTAGCTTCCACTACCTCATCATCTTTTCTCACCTCATCTTGTACTACAGACGGCATAGGTGGATCAATGGTTTGCTTAACCCCTCGAGTAGTGACTACCGTACAATGCCCATCATTTTTCCGATTTTGAATGGTATTTCTAGGAAGAGTGACCGGTTGACGTGGGTTCACAGTAGTAGATAATTAGGCCATTTGCAACTCAAGATGCTTGATCAAGACTGCATGTGCATCCACATTTTGCCCGATATTAGCCAAATCACCTCTCAAATCCTTGGCATGATCATCAATAGCATCAAACCTCCTCCTCGTCTTTTGCAACATATCTTCAACTCGTGCCATACTACATCCACCATCCCTAGGAGCAACTTCCCAATTTTGAGGCGGAACATAGGGCCCACTTCGATCAATTCTGTTAGCATAGTTACCCCGGTTGAAGTTGTTGTCGCGGTTGTAGTTTCTATCTCGAACATAATGGCATTCTTTGTTGTAATGCCCATAGTTCCAACCTTAATTTCCTTGACCTTGGCGCCAATTCTCCTGATTGGAGACTTGGGCGTTAGGTCGGAAACCCCCCGTCTGCTCATTCACTGCATAAGAGTCCTCTTCATAGTAGTAGTCATCCACTGGCGGTGGTAGTTTAGTCAAATAATTCACCGCATATACTTTATCTGCACCTCCAGTGACATGTTTCAATACCAACCCAAGCTCAGTTCTTATTTGAGCCATCTCTTCACGAATCTCATATGCGGCTGCGTTGTGTGTAGCTTGCACTACAAAGGTGTTTCTCCCAGTGTCCGACTTTCTAGTGCTCCAAGCCTTATTGTTGCGAGATATTTTCTCTAACTTCTCTACGATCTCTGCATATGTGCACTCAACATAAGAACCACCCGCAATAGTATCAATCACTGCCTTATTATTATTATCGTGCCCTCGATATAAGTATTCTTTCAATAAATCATCATGAATGCGGTGGTTTGGGACACTTCTCGCGAATACGGTGAATCTATCCCAAGAGCTACTCACCGACTCCCCGGTCAATGCCACAAAGTTATTCTCTCTATCTTTATGGTTGAGCTTTTTAGACATAGGGTAGTACCGTGCTAAAAACACATCCCTCAACTGGTCCCAAGTATAGATCGAATTATAGGGTAGCTCAGTAAACCATATTGCGGCCTCTCCTTTAGAGAGAGAGGGAACACTCTTAACCTGATGACGTCCATGTCCAAGTCTGGCCTCCCTACACAACTCTTGCACACTGACCTCCCTTTGGCGATGTGAGCATGTGGATCCTCAGATAGTAGCCCCCAAAATAAACCTGTGGCAGTGAGCATCTGAATCAAGCTACTAGTTATCACGAATATGTGACCCTGTGGTAGAGGAGGTAAGACAAGAGGTCCATCAGAATCAGTGATGTTAATGTTGCCCCTATAGAACTCTTGAGGGCGTGGGACGGGAGGTTTCCTCCTCAAAGCATCATCACTAAGGTTTTCCACAATAACTTGGTTGTGAACATCAATTGGTGGAGGATGCTGATGGTTGATCCCATCACCTAGATTTGCAGGATTCTGTTGATCATTCATTCTACGGAGTGTCCGGTTAAGTTCAGGATCGAATGGAAGCATTTGTTCTCCTCGGCTCCATGTACTTGATATACACTAGAGCTAGACCTGAGACAAACAAAAAAAAAAAAGAAAAAAAAGTAAAATTAGGAAATTGTTGACTAAAATTCAGTAATTGTTATTAAAGTTAATCTAAAAGCCACTTTCCCCGGCAGCGGCGCCAAAATTTGGTACGCTCAAATTACACTTTCTTAAAGAAGTATAAGCGGTCGTATCAAGTAAAGAACCCAACAAGTAGGTTGGGGTCGATCCCATGAGGAAAATAGTTTAGACTTAACTTCAATGTACAATTGCGTCTATTTAGTCAAGTCCGTTCCAAAAACAGGTAATTAAAGGGGGGGGGGGGTTTGTGAAACAAAAGTGTTTAATTATTTCTAAGTAAAACAAGTAGCAAAAGTGAATCTTTAGTGTTTATCAAGTTGTGAGAGAAACTAGGGTGTAAGTGTTCCCCATAGGTTCATAACGTGGTAATCCTAGATATAACAATTCTTTCCTAGTGTTTTGCATGCAAAGTGATAAGTTAGGTATCTCTAAATCCTTGGTCCAGCATTTTAAGAGTTTCACTCGTACCTTGGTCCGGCTACGTGTGTCTACCTTACTAACCCTTATCTTTACTTCATATTAAGCATCATATTTGAAGTATGGCTTAGTTATTACCTCCGGATGAAGGGAATGTTGTGTTCCAGATCACGAGTTCTATGTTGCAACTCTTGCAACTAAAAGGACTTTTCAGTGGGTTGGGTCATGAGGATCCCCATGATCATAGTAGGAATTTTGTAAATGTATGTCGACCATTATCTTGCAAGAGCATCTCCCATGAATCGGTTAGGTTGAGGTTGTTCCCATTCTCTTTGATGGGAGAAGCATGCACGTGGTTGGTTGAATTGCCACGTGACTCAATCAGTTCGTGGGATGAGTTGTCTACCACATTTAATGTGCAATTTTTCCCTCGTTCATGATAATGACTCTTCGGAACATCATCCAAAGCTTTAAGCGTTTGGAGGGTGAGCCAATTCATGAGACTTGGTTGCGGTTCAAGAAATTGGTGCTCGTATGCCTAACTAATGGCTTGCTTGACAAGTGTTGCTTCCGTATTTTTAACGGAGCCTTGACTCGGTAAACAATGGTATTGCTGACCAAATTTATCCAGGAGGTTTAATGCAACAACTTTATGTGAAAGTGGCCCGGCTCTCAGATGGCATGACCAAAATCGGCCTGGTAAACCCATGAAGATCAGGTATCTCCTCTCTCATTTAAATTTACCAAAGAGCAGATGGAGAAAGACCAAGAGAGAGACCAGAAGATGGACAAGATCATAACACAACTAGAAATGTTGTCTAAAAATGTGATGGGAGTTTGTTATCGCAGTGTTAATGTCATGAGTGTCGGGTGTGCTAATTCGGATGAGGCCAAGTTTGAGGCCTTGTATAATAAAGAGGTAAATATACTAGACAACCAAGGCGATGTTTATTGTTCAAACTACCCGAGGAAGGGTGCTAACCAAGGAGGGAATATGGATGAAGATTGGAAAGATCGCGATCCTGAATGGAGGGACCGAAATCCCAATTGGAGGGATGGGGAGAAAAATAAGTATGTGCCGCCCCACGAATACCAAAAGCCAAAGAATTTGGAAGGTGGCCGGTCTGAGGATATGCTTTTTCGTATCCTTAAAAACTTGAGGTATCTGACAAGATTTTAAAGGAAATGAAAGATGATGTGTCGACCCTCAGCTAGAAGGTTTCCTCCCATTCTATCTCGATCAAGCAGTTCGAAACCTAGATGGGCCAAATTTTTTTGCATTTGAACCCACGACAACAAGCCTAGTGACAATATGGCAAACCCCAAGAATGAAGTTTGAAGGTGGACTTGCATCGTGCAGTGACGTTAACTAAGGAGTTGCTTGGGAGGCAACCCAACACCATTTTTAGTGCTTTATTTTTGTTTTAGAAATAATGGTGTGTTGATTGTGTGGGTTAAAGTGTGGAAAGTTTTGGAAAAGTGTAGATTGGTGAGCTAAAGGTCTAGTTAGAGAATCACCAAACGAGTTGGCGACCTCGACCTATACCGTCCTTGGACTCAAGAATACTTCAAAAGGGAGTTTCTAAAACTTAGTGAGCCCAAGAAAATGTTATGGAATTGCCAATCAGGTTGGCGGGCTCGATGTTATCCACCATTTGGATCTCCACATAAGGAGGTCCTGTAAAAACTCAGTGAGGTAAGTGACTACTCGGCATGTCACCAAGTGAATCGACGAGCATGACTAATATCGCCGAATGTGCGAGAACTGGACTGTTATTAAAAGACCAAATGTTTAAACTTCAAACTCTCTCACTTTCCCTCAATTCTAATCTTCCAAATCTCATACCTCTGTAGTATTTTAAATATTTCTACATTTTCTAACTGTTTTAGTCGTTACTTGTGCTTGGAGTTGGAATACTTTGCTGCATAGCATCTCATTTTATATTATTCAGCATAAAAGGTATGTTTTTCGAACCCCGTGTTTATTTTTATCGCATTCTGTAATCATTTGTAAAAGATTTTGTCTTAGTAATGTGTGTTGAACCTCTCTAATCTTAGTTGTTTGAATATTCCTATTTTTAAATTTGAAACTCTTGGCCGTATTGTTGTGATTTTAAATTCTATTTTCTTGTGCTTTTAAATGAATTAAAATTGTGGATTTGTGCTTGCATGTCATTTGTATTAGGTGGGTGAAGTGTGAGTAGCATGTATTTGCACAAATGAGGTGATTTACCCGAAGATAGAATGGGTGATGCCATTCTTAAGGGAAAAAGTCATCAAATGGCCAAATTTTCAAACAACGGGAGAATTCTTGAGTATATCGGGGTAATGGGTGTTATGGGTCTTGTTTAAATATAACTAATGCATGCTTTGATTTTTTTGGGGGGTTGCGGTGTTGAATTCGAGAAGTTGGATAGAATTTAGGCACCTTTGGTCGTTTGGCGAGCAGGGTCGAGCTCATTGAACTACTGGATTGTTGGCCGAAGTTGCCCATCTCGCCTTTAATTTCATGCTTTACTTGTATTTGGGTTCTGTAACTTTTGGCAAGAAGCTTGAGGTCTCCAAAATTCTTCTTGATCGCCTTTTGTTTGCACCCCTAATATGTTTTTGTACTTTATCGTTCGGTGGGCTAATCCTAGACCGCTAAATGTTTTCGGTTATTCGCTGAAAGACCTTCCCATCACCAACTCGCCAAATATTTCCGAGAATCTTGAGCCAATAATTTCGGCGAGCCAGATGTAGCTCACCAAAATTATTAGGCAATTCGTCGAACTGATTAGTGCATTTGTCTGCAACTGTTTTTCTGTGACTATTATTGAAAAGTTCCTAAGTTTTTTTCCCAATTGGTTTGCAGATATGGTAAGGACCAACCAAAAGAGAACATGTTATCACAATAAATTAAGGGGGATCAAACCCTTAAACAAGAGGAAGGCAAGAATCTATCCCAAGAGACAAAGTCAAGGGCATAAGGCCCATTTCTTACAGGGTTACTACTGGTTCCAAGGCTACTTTATCTGATCCTGAGGATAACCATCCTTTACAGTATTGATGAAATGAGCTCAGAGCTAGATCTCAACCTTACTAAACCATAGTTCCTCGAGCTACCACTCCAGCAGACTCAGTGCCAACTCCGGCACATCCTTTATCTCCTATGCCACAAGTCATCCCTCCTCCTAGGCTTCTCAACATGTTGAAAGGTGATTGTTTGCGAATCATCCTCGAAGGGAAGTTGATGTCTACAAAAGGACTTGAGGGAAAATAATCCGATGTGAGGGACACCCTCCACTTCAATAGATTCGAGTTGTTCACCAGGCCTCGAGGCCCTTATATTCCTTCACGGGTTCGGGAGTTCTACTGTTCATTTGGTGAGCAGGTGCCTAAAATCAAGAAGAATGTGAGTGAGTTTTGATTGGTGAAGTCGATCATGGTTCGAGTGAAGGAAGTTGGCTGCAATAGTGAGTACATTAACACTTTGTTGGGTAGAGCTCTGCATTCTACAAGTACTTATGAGGTATTACCTAATGCCCATGCGCTATATGAATTAAAGGGATGGTTAGATCCATTGATTATTGATACTACCCATGGTGGATCGAGGTAGGGGTCCCTATTGAAAAGAGGAATTTGAGTATTGATGTTTGTTCTGGTGTGGCTTGATAGTAGCACCATATTGCCATCCCATAATGAGTTCGGTCTATGCCATCGCAATGCAACCTACCTTGGATATATCATATACTAGAGGAGCATCGACCTAGGACTTCTTATTTAGCAAAAGATGGCCATGAGTGACAAGCAGAGCTAGTTATCCCTGCCATTCTCGATCGTGATCACGGAACTGTGCCAAAATGCTGAAGTGCCCCGGGATAATGTTAGAGATATTGATGCTATCTTGTCCTCCTCCATTGATATCAGATGCATTAAGGCTGAATATACTCGAGAGGAAGCTTATAGAAGGAGGGCAACTCCAGTAGACACATTAAAGAGGTAGATTTTGATTCGATACCTACAGAGGCATCTTTGCCTACTTCGGCCTCTAGGCCTTCCCCCTCCTTCCTCTTCTTCTTAAGCTCCAGGTACTTCTACTTCCTCCTAGACATCCAATATAACTCAGGCGATGATCCTGAAGGTGGGGAATTTGGATTATTTTTGTGATATAAGGGCGACCCGACTAGAGAGATCTATTGCCTTATGATTGAGGTTGTTTTTCAAACTACACTAACCACCCTCCGAGCCTTTATTGATTGTTTGACTACTAGAGACACTGCTTGTGAGAGAAGGTAGGGGGAGACCTCCGAGGTTAAGGCTTTAAAAGCTGAGGTAGCAAACTTGAAGAAAAGATGTAGACTACCTAAAGTCTACCGACTTCACTTCATTGTTGGAGGCCACTGATGACTGGGATTCCCCATAGACTTCATAGATTCCTTCGGCTACCATCGGATATGCACAATGGGATAGCACAAAAACTGATGACTCAGAGGCTGAGACCGATAAGGAGTTGATAAAGGTGAAACATGATGAGGTCTTTGATGATTTGGTAGATGTGGATGATGCAATGGTTGAGATAGGGTGCTCGTTTTCTGCGAAGATACCACCTTGAAGGAGACTATCGGAGCTACCGTTCTTTCTGAGGTGACTTCGGGTACTGAGGTATGATATTAGACTGATGCACCAGGCACTAATGCCCAGACAGATGGAGTGACTGTGTAGACAAGATCCACTGTTTACCTCTCTCTATGTTACTTTATTTTGTTCTATGGATATTTATTTCATTTGCATTTGATTAAAAATGACTTTTTTTGTGGTGGGGTGAGTCCCACCTTTGTGTGAATATTGATGTTTGATGTTTTGTTTATATATTTGGGTTGTGAGCTCTATTTATGTTATACGTTATTTCTTATGGATGTTTGAAATTATGGCTCCGCGTTTAATTTGTAAATGATTTTGGACCCTTCCAAAAATTTTTGCCACCTTTTGTTTGTGTTGAATGTGTCTGTTCTCTTGAAATTTGAGTCCCAATTTTGATCAATACCGATGACTTAAATAGTGCTTTTCATCAAACAAACATGAATGTGCGGCTATGGTGAGGCCAAATAAAGTTGCATAGACAATATGTGAACTCTTTGCATCTCGTTGTAACTAGGAAAGTATCAAATTTAGTCTCTTGTGATGAACATTGCACACTATAGAAAGTGTGGAGTCTTGTTTGAC
This sequence comes from Solanum sitiens, assembly GCA_016801875.1. Classification (NCBI taxonomy): domain Eukaryota; kingdom Viridiplantae; phylum Streptophyta; class Magnoliopsida; order Solanales; family Solanaceae; genus Solanum; species Solanum sitiens. Next base: position 1,828,964 of record JABWTJ010000006.1, read on the forward strand.
TTTAGTGTCAATGCCTTGTTTGATGTGCTTACCGTGAACCATACATGATGATACCTAGAATTTTCCCCGTTGTTCTAGTTTACTAAGTGATGCGATCTCATGATATAATCTTAGGCTACTTTAAAGAGTGTGAAACTATTTGATATGTACCTCTTTTGTGGCCAACCTTGTGAATGTGTGATCCTTGCTTGAACATCCCTTGAGCCTTAAACTTTTCTCGGAAGAAACTTGATGAATCTATGACCTTTCTTTATCCATTACCCATAATCCTGATGAAGTATTGATCAATTTGAATGGACAACTTAGGCCTAAATCCTAAGTTGGGAGTGTGGTGAAAACAGAAGGTACATCAATAAGAGCAAGAAAGTTCCCCTTTGACCCATAATTTTTAGAAAAATTAAACCCCTCCATACAAAAAAAGAAGGAAAATAAAAGAAATAGAATAAGAAAGAAAAAGTTGCGTAATAAAGTTGAAAATACAATAAGAAATGGGGTTTTAAACCATCCTTGGAAAATTAATAATGGTATGACTTGTTAGCACGAGCGAAAAATGATAAAGAAAAGAGAAGGAAGTGTTGTTCGCACCACATTTCATGAGGATAAAATTCACTGAGCCTAAATGACCATACCTTTAAACTCAGCCCTATTACAAGCCTTGAAAAGACCTTTGTGATCTTGAGAGAGTTGAAGCAACTGTTGGCTAGAAAATAAGGGCAAACCTATGGGTTGAGTCATGCATTGCGTTTATCTTTGTGAATGTGAGAGTTGCATCTGATTCCTTAGCTTTAGAGTCATTCCTTATGTGATGGCATTTGAACACTTTTTTTGAGTCTGAGCTTGCATTTGAAGCAAGTATAGTGAGCTTGAGATTCTTTGGTAATGGTAAGTCACAACTTGAATCTTTGAGTGCACAATTGATCCTTGCATGGGTAAGTTGATTTTTTTTTTGTGCATTCATGATTGACAATTGTGTAACACTATTTTAGGCATCCTTTTTGAATGGTTGAACTTGAGTCTTACTTCACGAAAAGTAAATGTTTAAGTTGGGGGTGTTGATGAGCCCACAATTTGGACTCATTTAGGGCTTTATTTTGATAGATTTAGTATCCTCAAATTCATATTTTGTCCCTATAACTGATGCAAATGATTGATTTCCAGGGATTTTGAAATGAACATAAAACAGAGACACTAAGGAGCAAAAAAGAACAAGGCAGTTGAAAGAACGAATAAAAGAAATCCCGAGGATCGCCTAACGTTTTAGGTGTGTCTCCAAATACCCTTTGTCCCATCTTATGTTCTAGTGTGCTAAGCCCTGAAAGAGAAAATCAAGTCGGAAATAGAAAGGAGAAGTCGGTGAGTCACCAAACGGTTCTGCAATGTAGTGCTATATCACCCAAAGTTACAGAACCTCAAGGATGCTGAAGACAAAGGCAAAACAACGATACTAATGGCAAAGGGAAGATCACCGAGTGGATCGGTGATCCCGACTTATTGCACTGACTGATTTTTGCAGCATAATTTTTGACAACTATAAATATGTTTTTAAATTCTTAGTTTACTATATTGACACTGAGTAATTGGATAGAGAGTAATTAATCTAATTTTGAACATTGCCTTAATTTTTCATGTTTGGAGACATTTTCCCTAGCTTTTGAAGATTTGAAGATTTCCAATTCCAAGATTTTGGAAGTGGGTGTTCAAGATTATTTATTGTAGACCTGTGTAAAGACTCTATCAATCGTTTTTATTTGATGGAAACACCAGTTGATATCGATGTCTTGCTTTTTACTATGTCTAGCTAAAATCCCAATTGTTTTGGTGTGATTTTGTGATTATAGGTTGATATAACTGATGGGTATTGCTAATTGATAGTCTATTTGCTATTTAAAAGTGATTTCATTCAGTAGTTCTTGTTGAATTTAATGGGTTGTCGTTGCAAATACAATCTTAGTTAAGTGTGTTTGGCTTGCTCGAGAGAAAGGTTTGAAACCTAAGTTATTGAATCGATGGTCTGTGGGTAGTGGATTTTCATGAGTTTAGTTCGAGAGAGTGAATCCTAAACCCTCTTCCACACATTCAACTCAAGAGAGTGAATGGACTAAGGCGAAGGTTGTGCTTAATTTTCACTTATTGGTGTTTGAGAGAAACACATTTGATTCAGGTTAAATTGCTCGAGAGAGAGTTTACCCCATATAAGTCTAACTTAATCACTAATATGCAGCTGTTTACTATTATTTCTAATTTCCCTGTTGTTTATCTTAGCCAATAATCCTATGACATCCCAAGAATCCCGTCTCCATACTTGTATTTTTGATGTTGCTGTTTTAGTTGATAATTAGCTACAAATACCATTGGATATTACTTGTATCACTCTTAATTCAACATGTTTTTATTCGTAAATGTCATTTAGCTATGACTGACATTAACTGATTTGCACTTGGCTACTGATTCTTGAAACCACTCCTTCTGGAACTGATCCCAACCCTTGGTTGGGTTATATTACTACTCACGATCGTTGGCACTTGAACTAGAAGTAATGTACTGATACGTGACGTCAATGTCTCCAACCTTCATCACGATCTCTATTCCAATCTTGATTCTGGTCCAACTTTGGATAACTGAGACGGAAACCTCCACCTGGTTTACAAGGAAAGTCACTTCTTAATTATATAGGGCCTCAAAGTGTGCATCATCGGGGTTCATAAAACCAACATTCAAAGTCTTAGAACCACTACCCATGACATGTTTTGACAACAAATCCATTTGGGTCATCATCCTGGCCATGTTTTGATCTCGTTCTTGGTCCTTTCCCATTTGTTCTGTTGTTATCCTAATGTTCAAAGGAGACACTTAATCCTCTCTCCTATACCAAGTCCGATTAATTTTGGTCATGCCATCACAAAGTAGATTCAATTTCAAAATGTTGTTGCATGATACCTCTTAAGATAAGTTGGTCCACCACACTTTTGTTAATCGAGTCTATACTATGATAGAAGTGTAGTAGAAAGACATTTTTGGGAATTCCATGAGTCGGACATCGGAGTAGAAATTTCAAGAAATGTAGCCAAGTCTCATGAATCGGCTCACCATCCAAGCATTTAGAACCTTCGATATTTTCCCTAAACGTAATCATCCTCAAAGTAGGATAAAACTAAATGCATAATGCTTCAATAAGTTCATCCCAAGTGGTGATTGAGTCCCTAGGTAGGTCGCCTAACAACTTAACCTCTCCTATCAAAGAAAAAGGGAACAATTGGAGTCGAACTAACTCATGGGATATGTTCTTAAGAGAGAAGGGACCACAAACGTCCATAAAAATCCGAATAAGGTCATGAGAATCCTTATGAGACAAGCCTCAAAATAACCCTTTCATTTGAAAGAGTTGCAAAATCGTGCTTGTCACGTGGAACATCACATTTCAAACGACTGGAAGCAACCAAATAGAATCTACACCACCCAAATGTACATCATTCACACATACATAATTCACATTGTTGAAGTTACTGATGTCATCATTGTGACCAGCTGGCTGCTGGCTGGTGTTGCTTCTGTTGACACTTATTTCATCACCTTCTCAAAGGCAACCAACAAAACACAAAAGGTAAATAGGTGTCACGACCAGGGAGCAACCCCAGTCGTCACTGGCATCTTTGTTCTTTTAGAGGACTTAGACTAGCCCTTAGCATACATCATCACATTTCATAGGTCAATAAAAATACGGAAAAATTAAAAATCTACATAGACTTCTCATTTATCAAAATAGTCTACCATTGTCTCACACATAACCATCTAATATAGGAATAAAAGAGTTAAGACATAGCCCTTACAACATTATAATAAGTATCATAAGAGAATACAACTTAGTCTTTACAATATATGAAATGAACAATGTCTTTAGACTAATCAAATGATATGAACTAGAGTAGTAGGCTTCGTCCTCGTACTTGAGGACTCACCAACTTGGGAATCTATCCAAGCTTCTTGAAATTTGGCCTTGAAAGTATTCAATGGCCCGAACCTACATTATTGTAGAAATAGAGAGAATATGGGTTAGTACAAACCACATGTACTAAGTATGAAGACATATGAAAGTAAAAAAAAAAACATGTTAAAAAGGACATTTGGTTTGAAAGCATGCTAAGTTAACTTGGAAGCCTTTATGCACATTTAGAAATATAGCAGAGTTCACCACATAGCACTAATAAGACATTTTCATATTACAATTTCATGAGCATCTTCATAATAAATCTATAAGAAACATTGCATCAATACATTACAACACCTTACCTATAATCCCAATTCAAGTAAACTAGTGCAGTGTCTATGTGAAGCCCCATAACCCCACATAAACTAAGTCAACTAGCAAAGAGATCACAAGCATTTCCCTAACATCATACAACGTCAAAACAAGTGTACATAATCTCATAAATGGTAATCTAGACCAAAAACATGTATATCAAATGAATGCAACATCATATGATACAAACATTATATAGAATCAACAGTAATCATTTCATTCAAAACATAAGTATATAAAGAAACCACCCTAGGAATCCCCTCAAGGTCCACGTGTGCAATGTATAGGAAAAGTCTCACTCCCTTACCTACACTAGTGCACCTCTCAAGTCATCCGAGACTTTTTCTAGAAACCTTCTCTATGCCAATTCGCATTGTATTTTCCATCTCATGAGACACTTGGTGAACCTACCTTCCTCATTAAAAGGGACACCTCTCATTGTCAATTTCACTCGGTTCTAAGCTACATATTCCCTTTTTGAAGTATCTTAGAGTCTTTCTTAACATTATTTTATATCATAGGTCTTAGGAGTCTATCCCCTTGTATAACATGATCATAGCTCTTAGGTTCTAGAATGAGAACTTCCTTTCATCATAACCCAACATTTAGTGAGAACATTACATCATCATCATGGTAATAAGATGCATATAGAAATCACCTTTAATCCCTTATAATAAAACACCTATCATCATCTCATGATTCATAACATGCTATCATATTCATAATCTCATCATCTTCCTATCATACTCACACATTAATACTTTAATTGAACAACAAAATATATAATAGACCTACATAACTAAAGTAATGTATTCATGATCTTGAAAGTCTTACCAATGGCTTCGAAGAATCTCATCTATGATCTTACCATCAATTCAATGATCCTTAACTAAAAATTCAATCACCATCATCATATTATAGAAAGCTATACAAGAATACAATCAATTATATCTTCCTCAATCACAAACCAACCTAGATCACAAGTTCGGGTTAGGAGAAGAAAAGGATTCAAGGGTCTTTGTAGAGATTTAGATCAAGGCTTTAGGGGATAAATCAACCCACACAAAAATATACATAAATTATCAATAATAATTGAATTAAGACTACACAATTCCATCTTGAAAGTAGACCCACGAAATTGGATGAAAACAAGGTTTTTAAAGAACATTGAAATCAAATATTTGAAGAAAATCTTGGGGAAAAGAGTCCCAAGAGTAAATAGCCTCCATACCTTGAGAATACTTGAAGAATTGTGACGGAAAGTCTTTATCTTGAATCCCTAGAAAAGCTTGGTCTTCTTCTTCAATGGGGAAATATGGAGTAGTGAGAGAAAATAGACTGAAGTGAGAGTGATTTTGGTTTCAATTGGGGATTTGATTTGGGTGGGTGATAAAGACTTAAAACTGACATAAAGTCAATATATATCCATCCCCTAAATTTCCCAAAAGACCTGTCACTTAATTTGGTCTCTTTGTGAAGTCAATTTGACTTAAAAATGACGCGATCAAATCTTTGACATGACTGAGCGTCGCGGGGAAAACTATATTTTTTTTATGGAATTCGATTTGAGGCAGAGAGGTTCGTGACTGCCCCACGTCACGAGGCAATTTTTTACATTTGAGTGCTGGTTGCGCGACGCGCGCGCACCCTCAAATAGGGGCTATTTTGCAGGCTGCTTTGGCAGCCTCCTTGCCAATTGTAACACTCTGAAAGTCCAAGACGTAATCTAAAGCCTCAGATGAGTGGGACATAATACTATTTTAAGGTCAAAAATAATATTTATAAGTCATTTAGGAAGTTTTATAGTCAAGACGTAAAGAAACGTCCATGATGTCCGGAGAATTGTGAAAGAGGTGCTAGTGTGCCTTAGCCTATTTCATGGGGTTTTAGGAGTCGAAAATTGATGAAAATTAGTGGAAAGATGGAAAAATAGTATTAAAACATGTTTAGGGTTGAAACGTCCGCGTACGAATCCCCAAGGACCACCCTAAGAGTCCTTGAGGAGGACCCTTTCCAAATGACCAAAAAGTTGTCAAAAGACAGCAGCACTTACGCCAACCATCGATGGGGTGTCGCCTTGGTGACGGGGCATCGATGCCTCTGTCGACCAAAACTTAGCCATTTTTCAAAAAAATGGCCAAAATGCATACTCTCTGATCCAAACTACGGATGTGCAGGACGGAGGGGGGCAGTGCCCGTCGACTGACCTACGGATCGTAGGTCAAGGTCTCGTAGGCCAGGCTTGAAACATTCTGTCAAGACTTAAGTGACTTCATTTAATTAGTTAATTAATTAGGGGTTTAATTAGGGGTTAAAGGGTGCAAATTTAGTTAAGTGACTATATATCCTATCCTAAGCCTAAACCCAACTTAACACTTCAGTTTTCCCAAACCCAAATTACTCTTCCTTCTCTCTACTTTCTCTCTCCCAAGGAAGACTCCATAGAAGACCAAGGTCAAGGGCATCAAGGATTCAAGAACATCTCTTTTCTCCATCAATATTCAAGGAAAATCAAGGTATGGGAACCTTTCACCTTTGGGATTCCTTTCCCCAAAGGGTTCTTCCAAAATTGATTTCAAAAAGATGATTCCCATATGGGTTTCTTCTTAATACAAATTTGATCTTCTAAATTGTAGTGTTTATGTTTTCCTTTGATTATTATGATTAGATTATGATGTATTATTGTTCAATTACATTGGTTCTCTATGAATTAACCTAGTGGGTGGAATAGATCATGAATTGACCCAAATTCCCTAGCCCTAGGTGATGAACTCATGTTGAATTGATTAGTATTGATACAATTGAGTTAGTTATTGTGTTAATTACTATTGTATGATTTTGTTATACCAATTGATGGATAAAATTGTATTGGTTGAGGGTAAGACCAATGATGATGACTTTTGAAGGAGAAATTTGTAAGACTTTGTGATCTTGAACCTTTACTTCAATTGTGATGGCTTTTACTTGGTGATGAAGTTCAATTGAACCATGTCTTGTGATTGAATTAGGTAGGTGTTGGTATGATGATGAAATTGAAACGTCTTGATTATGTGATTGTGAGATTATGCTTAAGATATAATGATATAAGGTTGGTTATGAATTTCCTATGTGCCTTATTATGACATGATGATGATGATGTGCTAATCTCACATATGAGGGTTGTATCGAAAGGATGTTCTCATGCAATTTCTAAAGAGCTAATGATATGATATACAAGGGGTTAGTATCCTATGACCTAAACTAAGTTATGATGAATAATAAAGGCTGAAAGACATTTCAAAAAGGGACTATAGCTTCAAACCGAGTATTTTTGAACTAGTAGTGAGGAGTGTCCCTTCCCAAGTAGGGAAGGTAGGTTCACTATTGTACTCATCAGATTGGAGACTATAATGCAATGCGTATAAAGAGGGTCCCAATCATATCTCCTAGTTCTTGAACAATGTTTCCCTCATAGGAATACTAGCTAGTGGATCCACCTAGAATGCTATGTTCATGTTTTGGTACTACCTTGGCAAGTAGTCACCTCTTCCGGTGTAGGGTTTTCATGACACCGGATTCAACTCTTAGCTCTTTTGGTCTATGTTGGTTAAGGCAACTGTTCTCGAAAGTAAAATGAAGTAATAAAGTGAACACTAACTAGGGTGACATAAGGGGTTTGACTTAGTCTATGTAGGGATATGGGACTCTACCTATACATTGCACTAGTTGGCCTTGAGGGAAGTCCTAGAAGGTTTTTCTTATGTTATATAAAGTGATGTTATGAATATGTTGACTTTACATGTTGATGATCCTATATGATGTTAGTTTCACTTATGCACATGCTAATGGTCTATATTGCTAATTATGATAATGACTACTCATGATGCTATGTTATGTGAAGTTAGACAAGACTTGTGACCCCTTGTTTGGTTTACTTGGTTGAGTAAGGTTATGGGGTTTTGATTGGTCATTGCACTTGTAAACTTGATGTTGGGTTATAAGTGAAGGTCTTCTATGTGATATAATGTTATGAAGTCTTATATGTGCTTTGTTATTATAGCATGATGTTAGAGTTGTTTTCACTATGTACTCAAGTATACTATTATACATGTTAACTTGATTATACTTGATGATGATTGGTCTTGTGGTAGATATGATCTTGTCTTAATGAATATGTGGTTATTGACTTATATGGGTTCTTGAATGTGCATAAGGCTTTTCAAATGACTTAGCATATTTTCTAAAGTAAATGTCCCTTTCTCATGCATTCTTTCGAATGTTTTATGTGCATGTTTCCATACTTAGTACAAGTGGTGTACTAACATTCTCTATTTTTTTACAACTATGTAGGTTTCGGCCGTTGAGATTTTAGAGGGCCATTGTAGAAGACTTGGATTCTCATTCTCCAAGTTTGGTAGGTCTTCACCTTCCAAGGACGATGCCACTATCTAGATATTGATGTTGTATAGTCTTAAATACAATTTAGTTCATTCTCTTTCATTTGAAGACTATTATTGTATATGCCTATATGTGGCTTGTAATGAAGTATGGGCTATGCCCAATGTTGTACTCGTTTTAGATGGTTTAATATTAGATGAATCCTAGATTTCCTATGAGATTATATTGCTATATTAGGTATGTGAAATAAAAGTAGAAGACTATGTAGTGCTTTCTATGTGAGGATTCTATGTAAACTCCCTATGTATATATTATGTGTAAGCGAGAGGTCTATGTAAACCTCAATGTAGAAGTAGATGAAAAGTTTTAAATTATCCTCAATTTTACCTATGATATTTTATGACAAATGCTAAGAGGATAGTCTTAGTCCTCTTAGAGGACGACGATGCCGGTTACATCTAAGGGGTGCTCCGCGGATGTGACACCAACGTTTGGGTCCTCTTCAAGGTTCCCTAGGGTGGTTCTTGGGGGATTATAACCAGAAGTTTTGACCCTATAAGCATTATTTTACCTACTTAAAGTATTCTTACAAGTTTTAGACTTCATACGACACTCCCAAACCTTTACAACACATAAGGGCGTCTACTAGTTCAATTTCGCTAGTTTCCGAACGTCATGGTCGTCCCTTGACGTTTAGGCTCTAATACTTATAAATCAACTTTATTACATTAGATTAGGTTTGTAAACATCATTTTAAACATTATTTAATAGGTGAGGCTCTATCCTAGGTCCTCGGATTTCCGAGGTATAATAATATCCCCCTTTAGGGAACATTCATCCTCGAATGACACTTTAAACATCTTTTTGGAACTTTGACTCAAGAGTAGCAGCCCAACAAACCTACGAGGCATAAGAAAGTTTCAATAATAAAGGAGGAAACATTCACTCCTTTCTCAACACAACAAGACACCATTTATAAGATAGAAATCATGTCAACTATCAAAATGCACATATTTCATTATTTCTTATTTTGCAAGGAGGAATGTCCTTCTCCTTTTCATATTACTCAACATGTTAAAAAAGAAGCACTACATAATATTCATAACTTCACACTTGGACAATTGCACAAGGAATATCACAAAATCAATATACCAAAACATGTAATCAAGTATTATCAAGTATGAAGACACATAGTTCAAGACATATATGAAACATGGACTTTTCACAAAATCATGCATATGAAAGGAAAATCATAGAAGTGTCAAAACACATTAAGACCGTTCAACCCTAAAAATTAGGAGAAGTTACTAAACTCAACCTTGACTAGAGGAGGAGGGAAAAAGATGAGGATATCGGGATTTCATGTCGGCCTCGGCCTCCTAAGTAGCATTCTCCACTCGTTGGCTCTTCCAAAGAACCTTCACGGAAGCTACTTTTTTATTCCTCAACCTCTAACTGGCCGGTCTAGGATCTAAATCGGAACCTTTTCAAAGGAAATGTTAGCATTGACTTCTAAGCCTTCTAGAGGAAGGATAGACACCAGATCACCTATACACTTCTTGAGCATTGACACATGTAAAACCGGATGGACCGGAGCCAACTCCATAGGTAATTTCAGCTTATAGGCAACCTTTCCGATGCGTTTTGCAACCTTATATGTCCCTACATACCGGTGACTAAGTTTCCCCTTTTTTCCAAATCTCATCACCCCTTTCGTGGGCGATATCTTCAAGTAGACCATGTCACTTACCATAAACTTAAGGTACCTTTTCCTATTGTCTGCATAAGATTTTTGTCGACTTTGGGTCGTCTTCAAATGATCCATTATAAGTTGGACTTTCTCCACAACCTTGTATATTGCTTCGGGATCTAATAGAGCAAACTCACCTACCTCAAACCACTCAATCGGAGATCTACATCTCCTCCCATAAATGGCCTCAAAGGGTGCCATAGCGATACTTGAATGATAGCTATTATTTTAGGCAAATTCAACCAATGGTAGATGGTCATCCCAATTACCCTTGAAGTTAATAACACATGCAGTAAACATGTCCTCCAAGGTTTGTATGGTTCGTTTAGCCAAACCATCCATTTGTGGATGAAATGCGGTACTAAGTTTCACCTTGGGACCTAGCCCACTTTGGAATGCCTTCCAAAACCTAGAAGTGAATTCGGGACCCCTATTAGAGATGATTGACAAGGGAACTACATGCCACCTCACAATTTAATAAAGGTAAAACCTATCATAGTCCTCCGCTGAATAAGTAGTTTTGACGGGGATAAAATTGGCAAATTTTGTCAACTTATCAAAAATCATCCATATTGAATCATTTTGTTTCCGGATATGGGAAAAACCCACAAAAAAATGCATATTGATGTCTTCCCATTTCGAAGTAGGTATATCCATTGCTTGAGTTAACCTTCCCGGTCTTTGATGTTCCACCTTGACTTGTTGAAAAGTAGGACATTCAGCCACAACCTCCGCTATATCCTTCTTCAAACGTTCCACCAATAGACTTCTTGAATATCATGATATATTTTGGTGGCATCCAGATGAATGAAATATCAAGAACTATGAACCTCTTCGATAATTTGTATCCTTAAGTCATCCACATATGGTATTGGTACCTAAGTACACCATCCCCCCTTGGGAGAATGACTCATTGAACTTACTAAGGACCGATTCCTTTTGTAACATTCTAGAAAATGTACTTGCCTAATGAAGAGTCTATTAGGTTTTAAGAATATGTATTGAGGTACATAGGCATCCCAATGCCCAATATTGAGTAATATTGGGCATGTTAGAGAATATTGACTTAAGGGTGTTAGCCAATTTTTGTATGTATACACAAGTAAATTAAAATACACTTTGATGTTGAAATGCTCTAAGCCAAGAATGTTTAGGAATTATACCTGCAATGAAGACCCTAAGCTAAAATAATTATATTCTTCACATACACACAATAGGTACTAGGCATCCAAGTGTCAAGCCTAGGTACCATAGCACATGATCATTTAAAATGATCATGTAGATTAAGCAGTGCCCAAGAAGATAGTGAGGATCCTTGGACAAGAAGTGAACTTTACAGAATGCACGGTTAGGAAAGTGCACGGCAACACATGTGCAAGCACATGTGCTACCGGCCGAGAGACCAAGCCCAACCGATTCGGTTAGGGCGGTTAGGGGACAGGCATGCGTCGGGTCAAGCCACGTGGGGCCGAGCTTCCTAACCGGTCCTAGGATCTAAATAACTTACCTAAGTAGCTATCTAACCTAGGACTAACTAAAATGAACTAACTAGTGTGCCCGAAATCCTAAGACCTAACCGGGTGACACTAGCCAAGTAGCTAACTAAAGAAACATCCTAGTACCTAACCTAGGATGGTCCAAAGAGGTCGGTTATGGTCCAAACGACTTAGGGGTACTTTAGTAATTACCCTAGGTTACTTAATTAATTAAATTAACAACTTAATTAATTAATTTAAATGGTCAAACCCGAGACCCTTAAGCAAATTTTCAGAATTTGGCTAAGTCAAATGTTCTCCTATTTTTAGTCAATTTAGGAGGGGCGTTTTGGTAATTTAAGTGGAGGGTCTTTTGGGTAATTCATGGGACAACTATATATATTGACATTAGGTCAGTTTTAGACCACTTTTACACGTCAGATCAAACGAAATTTCTCCCAATCTCTCAAGAACACTCTCTTTTCCAAATTCCATTGAAGAACAAGAAAAGCTTAAGGGAGAAGACGAAGGTTTTGAAGTTTCCAATCAGATTTCGTGGATTCTTCATCTATAAGGTATGGGTTTTTAACTCTTGGGATTCCTTTACCCAATAGGTACTTCCAAGATAAGTTTTCAAGAACCTCAAATACTAGGGTTTTTACTCTAGAAAACGGATTTTCTTCCTAACCCTAGATTTATTATTTTCAATGAAAAGTAAACGTTTTCTAAATTTAATTTCGCACGAATTGTTGAGTAAATGATTGATAATGTTTGAATGTCGTGTGATACATGATCTTTCTCTATGTGATGGTTTCGAATGGGTTGTTTCTAGTGTTTGATAATGTATAAACGTTAGGGTTGGAATTTAAGGTTTGAATGAACCCTTTAATGACCTGTTTCATTTCTCCTACGCTATGCATTGATCTTGTGTAAGATTTGAGGTGTTGTTCTTGATTATGTCATTGAGTATTTCACTATGTATGATTATGAATATTGCGTGATGAATAAGATTCTTTGAAGCAAGAGGTAAGTCTTCTAAGTGTGATTACTCTCAATGTTTATGTTAGCCAATAATTATGATGCTATGATTACGAAAGGAATGTATGACATTGCTATGTGAATATGCTGGACTATGAACATGTAAATTGTGAGAACATGATAAGAATACAAATATGCAAGTTTATGATATCCCTTGTATGCTTTACACAAGGTGACTATGTTATGTTAATCTCACATATGAAGGGTTATGATGAAAGGAAATTCTCATCTAATCTAAAAGAGCTCATGATCATGTTATACAGGGAGTTAACCTCCTATGACCTATGATAAGTTTATTATAAAAGAAAACTTAAAGGTTTTTTCAAGAAAGGAACTTAAGCTAAGCACCGATGAACTAGATATGAGAAGTGTCCCTTCCATAGCGGGAAGGTAGGTTCACAATGATTCTCATGGGATTGCGGCTGGCATATAATGTGGAACTATGGGTCTCTAATACATCTCCTAGTTCTTGAACTATGTTGCCACCATAGGATACTAGCTAGTGGATCCACCTAGAAATCTATGTCATGTTACGTTCTACTTTGCCAGTAGACCACCTCTTTTCGGTGTGGGGAATACACTGGATTCCATGTTTAGCTCACATGGTCTATATCGGTTAATGCGAATGTTACCTCATGTAAAATGAAATACAAGTTAATGAACGTTGACTAGGGTGACTTGAGGAGTTTACTTAGTATAGGTAGGGGTATGATACTCTACCTAGACATTGCACAAGTTGACTCTAAGGGAAGTCCTAGGAGATTGTTCTTATGTAATATGATAACATGAAAGACATATGTTTATGATGCATGATGTTACTCTTATATGAATGTTGATCATTATAATGAATATGTTATTGAGTTATGTTTTTATATGAAGTGATGACTAACTATGTTACAAGTTATATGAAGCAAAGATTTACTTATGGTCTCCTATCTTATCTACTTGGTGATGTGGGGTTATGGGGCTTCACATGACCATTGCATTTGTAGGTTGGGGATGGGATCATTGGTAAGTGTTTTGTATGATATGTTTATATGATTTATTGAATATTAAATGTTAACATGACTCTATGAGTATATGTCTTTGGTTATGATGATGCTTTAAGTTTGATGAAATCCTTAACTTGTATGTGTTATATTGTATGTGCATTGAAGAATTTTATATGACTTAGCATGTTTTATAAAGAGATGATAAATGATCCTTTTTCATGCATGTTCCTATGTGTTATTTGCATATACCCATACTTAGTACATGTGGCATACTAACCCTATTACTTTATATTACTACAACTGTAGGTTCCGGCCATTGAAGTTAAGCAGGTGGATTTGAACAAGCTTGGAACTCTTTATACAAGTCTTGGTAGGTCGTCATATTCGGGATGCTATCATTTATATTCCAGCCTATGAAGACTTAGTAGGTTTTAGAATACGTTATTTCCATTATGTTCTTTGGATTCTTTTGTATTAAGGCCTATATGGCATATTGACTATTATTGGCTAAGTCCAGATTTACACTCTTAGATGGTTTCTATATATGTGAGACAATTTTAGAATATCGTATGTTTTTTATAAATATTAAGTATAAAGTCTAAGTATACTTCATTAGTATGTTAAAAGTTTTTAATTTTCCGCAAAATTTAACTGTATGATTGTGATGAAAGCTAAGAATAGGCTTGTCTACAACCTCTGAGAGGTTAACGACGCCGGTCTCATCCGGTGTCTAGGATCCGGGTGTGACAAACTTGGTATCATAGCATGAGGTTAAATATCTTTAGGATCAATGTCTCACTAAACTACGTTACCTAGGGTCTTGTTCATGGTTGTGAAGTGCGCCACCATTGTGGGCGAGGGTCTATGTGATGATTAGGAAACTTACATTTTCTTGATGTCGTGCCTCTAGAGCTTTGACACGATGTGTCTTTTAGCATCTGATTCCATTCTTGATCGGTTCTTCCCAAGGGAGCAAAGAGAAGCTAAGGTAGAGGAATTCATCAACCTTCGTCAAGGAGATATGAGTGTTAAGGAATACTCCGTGAAGTTCATTAAGCTATCCAAATATGCTTCTTCTTTTGTTTCTAATGCTAGGGATGAAATGAGCCGTTATGTAATGGGCGTGTCCGAAGAGCTTGAAGAAGAATGTCGTGCAGCCATGCTTCATGACAATATAAATCTTTCTAGGTTGATGGTTCATGCTCAACAGGTTGAGGAAAGTCGCCTAAGGAAGAGAAATAGGGAAGCTAAGAAGGCAAAGTCTTTTGAGAGTGGTTCTCCTAAAAGTAGGATTGATGTTCAAGACAAGCCTAAGTTTAAGAAGTGGTTTTCAAACCAAGTTCCTTCAGATTTCTCCAAGAATCGCTATGATAGAGGTTCTAATCCTAAACCTCAAGAGGGGAGAAATGTTGATCCACCAAGAGAAAGATCAATTTGTGGTAAGTGTGGTAAGAAGCATGGGGGCAAATGTCTTGTTGGAACTAATAGTTGCTATGGTTGTGGCAAAGGTGGCCATATGGTGAAAGATTTCCCTAATGTGAGAAGTCAAGGTAAGGGTAATATTAAAGCTCAACCAAGTGGTCCTAATTCTGAAGCTCCAAAAAGGAACCGTTTCAATGCACTCAAGGCTAGAGGTGAGCAAGAAAGCTCTCCCGATGTTGTGACGGGTATGTTACAAGTTTTCTCTGTTAATGTTTATGCTTTGCTTGACCTAGGTGCTACTCTTTATTTTGTTACACCTTTGGTAGCTAGGAAGTTTGATGTACTTCCCGATGTTTTGATTGAACCCTTTTCCGTTTGTACCCCAATGGGTGTCTCTGTAGTTGCAAAAAGAGTCTATAGGAAATGCCCTGTCATGATTCCCAATAGAGTTACTCTTGTTGATTTGGTATAACTTGACATGTTTGAATTTGATATCATCTTGGGTATCGATTGGCTCCATGATTGTTTTGCTTCCATAGATTGTAGAAAAAGGTTAGTGAAGTTTCGAATCCCTAATGAACCTATTCTAGAGTGGAAGGGGGAAATTCTGTGCCAAGGGGTCAAATTATTTCGTGTTTAAAGGCTTGTAAGATTATAGCCAAGGGTTGTTTATACCATGTGGTGAGGATAAAAGAGGCTTTTCAAACGTATTGAATTCAAGAAAGCTGAAACTAGGATCCCTAGTTCTCCCTATTTCCGATTCTAGTAGTATGTATAATGCTCAAGATTTCAGTAAGAAAGTAAGAAAGAAAGAAAGAAAGAAGTAGGAAGATGAGGGGTGTTCGGATAGGATGACCAAAGGGTGAGGTTAGACTAAGTAATGATGTAAGTCATTCTTAGTCATTGCACAGAAAGATCCCAATGGAAGTCTTAAAAGAATATCCTAAGTCAACCTAGCATGTTCAAAGTGAACGTGAGATCAAAGGAGAAGAAATGTAAGTTCAAAGTGAACTAAGTAAGCAAATAATGAGAATGTCAAATCATCAGTGTTTGATAAGAATGAAGTTTTAACAGTTATTGGTTTATGCCAATATTGGAGTATGAATATATGCCCCAAGAACTATATATTATGAAAATAATCAAAGAATGGGCATAGCCAATAAAGATTGGCTTATAAAGACTTCATGCTCAATTCAACAATAATGAAAAAATTAACTTGTTTACTAAATAGGTGCATGCTTTGGTAA
The DNA here is from genome assembly GCA_016801875.1 of Solanum sitiens. Taxonomy (NCBI): domain Eukaryota; kingdom Viridiplantae; phylum Streptophyta; class Magnoliopsida; order Solanales; family Solanaceae; genus Solanum; species Solanum sitiens. The sequence goes on from JABWTJ010000006.1 coordinate 1,845,562, forward strand.
AAGATAGTACCAACTAGAGTTTTAAGAAGATGTTTTCATACTCTATTCTTGCACTTATGTGAAACTTGTATGCATATGTTTTCTTGAGATTTTGCTGTGTTGTTATCTTAAGAAGATTGATAGCATGGTAACTCTTTGATGCATTTTTAGCTTATGATAAGGTTGAGAAGAAAATTCCTCACTATGTGTTATGAATATGTAGCTCTTATATATTTGTGGATCATAAAATGAGTGCTAAGTGTAATGATATGTTATGTGCTGGTTGTGCTGATAGTATTGAGTCTTTTCCTACCCTCCAAAACAATTTAGTGTCATTTTAAGGATGAATGTTCCTAAGGGGGGATAATGTAACATTCCATAAAATGTACTTGTCTAGTGAAGAGTCTATTAGGTTTAAAGAATATGTATTGAGGTACATAGGCATCCCAATGCCCAATATTGAGTAGTATTGGGCATGTTAGAGAATATTGGCTTAAGGGTGTTAGCCAATTTTTGTATGTATACACAAGTAAATTAAAATACACTTTGATGTTCAAATGATCCAATCCAAGTTTGTTTAGGAATTGTACCTTCAATGAAGACCCTAATTTAAAATAATTTTATTCTTCACATACACACATTAGGTACTAGGCATCCAAGTGTCAACCCTAGTGAGGATCCTTGGACAAGAAGTGAACTTTCCAGAATGCACGGTTAGGAAAGCGCATGGCAACACATGTTCTACCGGCCGAGAGACCAAGACCAACCGATTCGGTTAGGGCGGTTAGGGGACAGGAACGCGTCGGGTCAAGCCACGTGGGGCCGAGCTTCCTAACCGATCCTAGGCTCTAACTAACTTACTTAATTAGTTAACTAACCTAGGACTAACTAAAATGAACTAACTAGTGTGTCCGAAATCCTAAGACCTAACCGGGTGACACTAGCCGAGTAGCTAACTAAAGAAACATCGTAGTACCTAACCTAGAATGGTCCAAAGGGGTTGGTTATGGTCCTAACGACTTAGGGGTACTTTAGTAATTACCCTAGGTCACTTAATTAATTAAATTAGAAACTTAATTACTTAATTTAAATGGTTAAACCCGAGACTCTTAAGCAAATTTTCAAAATTTGGCTAAGTCAAATGCTCTCCTATTTTTAGTCAATTTAGGAGGGGTATTTTGGTAATTTAAGTGGAGGGTCTTTTGGGTAATTCATGGGACGACTATATATATTGATATTAGGTCAGTTTCAGACCACTTTTACACGTCCCGAATCAGATCAAACGAAATTTCTCCCAATCTTTCAAGAACACTCTCTTTTCCAAACTCCATTGAAGAACAAGAAAAGCTTAAGGGAGAAGATGAAGGTTTCAAAGTTTCCAATCAGATTTTGTGGATTCTTCATCTATAAAGTATGGGTTTTTCACTCTTGGGATTCCTTTCCCCAAGAGGTCCTTCCAAGATAAGTTTTCAAGAACTTCAAATACTAGGTTTTTTACCCTACAAAACGGATTTTCGTCCTAACCCTAGATTTATGATTTTCAATGAAAAGTAAATGTTTTCTATATTTAATTTTTGCACGAATTGTTGAGTAATTGATTGATAATGTTTGAATGTCGTGTGATACATGATCTTTCTCTAAGTGATGGTTTCGAATGGGTTGTTTCTAGTGTTTGATAATGTATAAACGTTAGAGTTGTAATTTAAGGTTTGAATGAACCCTTTAATGACCCGTTTCCTTTCTCCTACGCTATGCATTGATCTTGTGTACAATTTGATGTGTTGTTCTTGATTATGCCGTTGAGTATTTCACTATGTATGATTATGAATATTGCATGATGAATAAGATTCTTGGAAGCTAGAGGTAAGTCTTCTAAGTGTGATTACTCTCAATGTTTATGTTAGCCTATAATTATGATGCTATGATTATGAAAGGAATGTATGATGTTGCTATGTGAATATGCTAGACTATAAACATGTAAATTGTGAGATCATGATAAGAATACAAATATGCATGTTTATGATATCCTTTGTATGCTTTACACAAGCTGACTATGTTATGTTAATCTCACATATGAAGTGTTATGATGAAAGGAAATTCTCATCTAATCTAAAAGATCTCATGATCATCTTATCCAGGGAGTTAACCTCCTATGACCTATGATAAGTTTATGATAAAAGAAAACTTAAAGGTTATTTCAAGAAAGGGACTTAAGCTAAACACTGATGAACTAGATATGAGAAGTGTCCCTTCCCTAGCGGGAAGGTAGGTTCACAATGATTCTTATGAGATTAAGGCTGCCATGTAATGTGGAACTATGGGTATCTAATACATCTCCTAGTTCTTGAACTATGTTGCCACCATAGGATACTAGCTGGTGGATCCACCTAGAAAGCTATGGCATGTTAGATTCTAATTTGGCCGGTAGACCACCTCTTTTCGGTGTGGGGAAGAAACTGGATTCCATGTTTAGCTCACATGGTCTATGTCGGTTAATGCGAATATTCCCTCATGTAAAAAGAAATACCTAGAAAGGAATTCGCTTAGTATAGGTAGGGGTATGAGACTCTACCTAGACATTGCACAAGTTGACTCTAAGGGAAGTCCTAGGAGATTGTTCTTATGTAATATGATAACATGAAAGATATATGTTTATGATGCATGATGTTACTCTTATGAATGTTGATCATTATAATTAATATGTTATTGAGTTATATTGTTATATGAAGTGATGACTAACTATGTTACAAGTTATATGAAGCAAAGCTTTACTTATGGTCTCCTATCTTATCTACTTGGTGATGTGGGGTTATGGGGCTTCACATGACCATTGCACTTGTAGGTTGGGGATGAGATCATTGGTAAGTGTTTTGTATGTTATGTTTATATGATTTATTGAATATTAAATGTTAACATGACTCTATGAGTATATGTCTTTGGTTATGATGATGCTTTAAGTTTGATGAAATCCTTAACTTGTATGTGTTATATTGTATGTGCATTGAAGAATTTTATATGACTTAGCATGTTTTCTAAAGAGATGATAAATGATCCTTTTTCATGCATGTCCCTATGTGTTATGTGCATATACCCATACTTAGTACATGTGGCGTACTAACCCTATTACTTTATATTACTACAACTGTAGGTTCCGGCCATTGAAGTTAAGCAGGTCGATTTGAAGAAGCTTGGAACTCTTTCTTCAAGTCTTGGTAGGTCCTCATATTCGGGACACTATCATTCATATTCCAGCCTATGAAGACTTAGTAGTTTTTAGAATACGTTATTTCTATTATGTTCTTTGGATTCTTTTGTATTAAGGCCTATATGACATATTGACTATTATTGGCTCAGTCCAGATTTGCACTCTTAGATGGTTTCTATATATGTGAGACAGTTACAGAATATCGTATGTTCTTTATGAATCTTAAGTATGAAGTCTAAGTATACCTCATTAGTATGTTAAAAGTTTTTAATTTTCCGCAAAATTTAACTATATGATTGTGATGAAAGCTAAGAAGTGGCTTGTCTGCGACATCTCAGAGGTTAATGACGGCGGTCTCATCCGGGGTCTAGGATTCGGGTGTGACACCTTTAACTCCATCAATAGAGGATCAAGATGTTGCTTAGACTTCACCTCAACCACTAAATATGACTCGGAGTTATGATGAACCATGACACCTCCCTTTGGAGAATCTTTTAACCGAACACCCAACCGGGCAAATCTATGCACATCTTTCAATAGCTCTTTATTACCATCTGCGACATGAGCTACACTACCCATAGTCATACGACTCAACGCATCCACAACCACATTAGCTTTTCCGGGATGGTAAAGGACACTCATATAATTGTCCTTTAAGAGTTCTAACCATCTTCTTTGTAGGAGATTTAACTCACTTTGAGTTAAAACATATTGAAAACTCTTATGGTAGCTGAACACATCCACATGAGCCCCATATAGATAGTGTCTCCATATCTTCAAAGTAAACACTACGGCCGCTAATTCAAGATAATGAGTTGGATAGTTCTTCTCATGCACCTTGAGTTGTCTAGAGGCAAATGCTATCACCTTACCATGTTGCGTGAGGAAACAACCCAAATCTACTCAAAAAGCATCACAATAAACCACAAACCCTTCGGTGCCCTCCGGTAAAGTCAAAACGAGAGCGGAGGTAAGTTTATCTTTAAACTCTTGAAAGCCTCTTTCACAAGCTTCCGACCACTCAAACTTAACCTTGTTTTGGGTTAAGGTTTTAAAAGGAGAATAAATGGATGCAAACCCATCAACGAATATCCTATAATACCCCTCTAAACCCAAGCAACATCAAATATCAGTTAGAGTCAAAGGTCTAGACCAATTCTTAACCACCTCTGTTTTCTTCGGATTGACCTTTATACCCTCACTTGAAACAATGTGACCAAGAAAAACAACTCATCTCAACCAAAATTCACACTTACTATATTTAGCATAGAGTTAATATTCCTTAAGGACTTGCAATACTATCCTCAAATGACCCATGTGTTCATCCTCACTCTTAGAATATTCCAAGATATCATTAATAATGACAATTACAAATGAATCAAGATACACCCTATTCATAAGGTCCATAAAAGCTGTCTGGGCATTAGTTTGACTGAAAGACATGACTAGGAACTCATAATCACCATACCTAGTTCGGCAAGCCATTTTAGGAATGTCAAAACCTCTCACCCTAAGTTGGTGATACCCCGACCTCAAATCAATTTTTCAAAAGTAACTCGCACCTTGGAGTTGATAAAAAAATTCATCAATCCTAGGGAGAGGATACTTATTCTTTATAGTAACCTTGTTCAATTGTTGGTAGTCAATACACATTCTAAGAGACCCATCTTTATTTTTCATAAATAACACCGGAGGAATGATTGGTTGTATAAAGCCCTTATCTAGCAAATCCTTGAGTTGAGCCTTCAATTCTTTCAACTCGACCGGAGTCATGCGATAAGGAGGAATTGAAATGGGTTTAGTATTCGACATCAAATCTATGCCGAAATCTATTTCTCGTTCAGGAGGAATTCTGAGCAAATCATTGGGGAAGACTTCTAGAACATCCTTCACTACGGGGACCGACTTTAAAAGAGGAGTCTCGGATTCAAGGTCCTTGACCCTCACAATACGATAGAGACATCCCTTTGAAATCATGTTACAAGATCTTAAACATGAAATGATTTGACCTCTAGGGATTGAGTTTCCCCCTTCTATTCTAAAACAAGTTCATTAGGAAATTGGAATTTAACTACCCTTCTTCTACAATCAATTGAAGCAAAACAAGCATGTAATCAATACATCCCCAATATGACATCAAATTCCAACATATCTAGTTTTACTAAATCAACCAATGTAACTCTATTGGAAAATAATATGTGACAAGTCCTATAGACTCTTTTAGCAACAACGGAGTCACCCACCGGGGTAGAAACCAAAAGAGGTTCAACTAAGACGTCGGGGAGCATATCAAACATCATAACCACTAAAAGAGTCACAAAAGATAGAGTGTCACCGGTATCTAGCAATGTATAAACATTAATTGAAAATACTTGCAACATACCGACAATAACATCGGGAGAACCCTCTTGATGACCACTAAACTTGAGAGCATAGAAGCGGTTATTCTTAGGTGCATCGAAACTAACACCACTTTTTTGTGCTTGATTACCCTCCTTTACTTGATTCTTGGCCATGGGACAATCCCTAACCATATGACCAATATTTCCACAACCAAAATAATTATCCGTACCCATTAAACACTTACCCACATGCTTCTTACCATATTTCGTACAAAGTGGAACCCCACTTGGTGAACCACCACCTTTCCCTTCTTAGGACCTAGGGGTAGACAACCTAACCTTGCGAACCTTTGGAACATTAGAAGGGACTTGGTTGGAAAATTACTTCTTGAACTTTGGCTTGTCTTGAATCTCAAACTTACCTTTAGAAGTATCTCCTCTCATGGGTCCTTGACCTCTTAAACTCCCTATTCTTACTTTTGAGCCTACTCTCCTCAACTTATTGAGAATGCACCATCAAATGAGAAATGTCCATGTTATCATGAAGCATTTCCGCACGACACTCTTCTTCAAGTTCACCGGACACACCCGTCAGAAAATGGCTCATTTCATATCTAGGATTGGACACCAAATAAGAAGCATACTTAGACAACTTAGTGAATTTCAAAGAGTACTCTTGCACACTCATACCTCCTTGACGAAGGTTGATGAACTATTCAACTTTTGCCTCTATTTTCTCCCTTGGGAAAAACCTATCAAGAAATTCCCTCCTAAAGACTTCCCAACTTATGGGACCCGCTCTCAAAGGCCTAGCGTCTCTCCATTGAGTGTACCAAGTTTGGGCCACATCCTTGAATTGATAGGCGACTAGCTCAGCCTTCTTATCTGAATTTACCCCCATATCATACAAAATCTTATAAACCTCATCAATAAAGTCTTTGGGGTCCTTATTGACCTTAGACCGAAAGAACATGAGAGGATTCTTCCTTGAGAAGTCCCTCAAGCGAGAAGCCATGGTACTAGCATTTTGGTTCACACAGGGTGCAACTTCCCGGTTCGCTTGAGCCGCAATATCTTGAGCTTGAGTGGGTACGGCTTGAGCTTGAGTAGTCATGGCTTGATTTAAGTTGATGAAAGCCGTCCTTATATCTCCATTCCTCATAGTCGGAGGATTGACCGGAGCTTTTTCTTGAGGAGGAGCTAGGTTTTCTTGCAGAGGAGCTCCCGCATTAGCAATCTCCTCTTCATCCCTCCTTGCGGCTGCCTATCACATCCCAAGACCACACCCTAGAAGTAAGGTCCAATCTCAGATTGCGACACGCGTACTTGACCTCTCGGAGGCTTGTACAAGCCCTTTTCTTATCGTTCATCGCATATAAACAATAAAAAGTAGTGCGGAATTAAAACTTTTCAGAAAACATTAGAATATCTTTAATAACATCTTTCATTAGAAATCATAAGAAATACTAAGTCTCAATCTCATCAAAGCTTAGATACGAGAATACTTGGGACACGGCCCATACTTCAAAATATAGAAATACTTAGTCTATTACAATACTTCGATAAAGGAAATAAAAGACATCTTATGCGCTCGAGTCAAATGAGGACATACTTCAACTTCACTTGAATGATGCTACGATCCAAGTCTTGCATCCCAAATGCTCCTCACCTACCAACCACTATAGAGATAGATAAAAGCATGGAATTAGTACAAACACATGTACTAAGTATGGCATAATGCATAATATCATGAAAACAAACATTTATTAGAAATATGCATCTTTTCATTTAAATATCATAATATAATCATAAGAATAACATTTATCAACTTACAAACACATAAGATGACATTTAAGCAATTTAGTTCATTTATACAAATCTTTACAGTGACTATTTCTTAAGGTTACAGTGAATTTCTCAACTCCTCCTTAGAAACCTTCTAGCATGAAATCCTCTCACTAAAAACTATCCTAAGACTGACTTAAGTAAGACAAAGAGAGACCGCCCATCCAACCTCTCTAGGCACACCTAAATGATCCTTAAGACCACATATAATGAGATCAACACACCCTTACAAAACATCATATACATGAACATGAGATTCTTCTACCAAAGGTGATTCTAAGTTTCACTTGAGTGAGTTGTGAAGCGACCGCCCTTACAATCCCTTACACACACACTTAAGAGATCCTATAGACTACCTAAGATAGAATCATTCTCACTTAATACATCAACATATAGATAATAAGACATTCTACTCCCAAAGGTTATCAAAAGACTTACTTATGTAAATCAAGAAGATAATGTCCATGATTGACCTCTTCAAGATTACGTAAATAATCCTTAAGACTACCTAGGGCTTAGATCATGTCTACATAATCAACCATCTTCCCTAACTAGAGTCATTCTTAAGACTTATCTAGGTAAGATACAAAGTGACCATTCCTATGCCCCCTTCACACCTTAACTAGACAACCCTTAACTACTCTAGATAAGTACTTATTCATTTAACATACTTTCTTAACTTAAGTCATTACATTCATTAGTTCATTTTAGACTCATTCATCACATAAGGACATTCAAGTAATGGTCTTGGAAAGACCTAGGAATTATTAATAACACCTTCAAAGCCTATTGTGCAATGTCTAGATAGCGTCCCACACCACCACCTAAACTTCATAGAACTTCTCTAATGCTAGTAGGTATCCCATATGATGAGAATAGGAAATAACCAACATAGACCATGATAGCTAGACATGGAATCCAGAGTTCTAACCTACTCTGATGATGGTGTTCTACTTGCCAAGGGTAGAACTAGGAAACATCCCATGTAGGCACATGGTTAAGGAATATGAAGGGCTTTTATGCACTCTAGTCTCCTTCTCAAGTACAGCTTCATTGCACTCTAGTCTCCTTCTCAAGTATATCTACTTCCCATGACATAATCACTCGGTGCTATCCTTTATTCTCATAGAGTAATTGACATTAAAGGTTCATACAAAGGGGTTCCATATCTAGTTCATAACCCAACCATATTCACCCTATCAAAGAGGTCCACTAGGGCTACCTTTCAATGGCGACTAAGATAGCTCATCATGACTTTCCTAAGGATTATATGATGCCATTCCAGCCAATCAACCCTAAGTCCATCATCCTTTACATGAAGGATACCATTACGGCTCTTCGACTTCAACATTCATAACCTTACCACTAGGTTTAAGGTTCTACGTACATGACCTTCTTAACAACATCTAAGGTCTCACATATCATTCATTCATACATGACAAGGGTGCACTAAGCCTACCTAGTCAAGACATCTCGTATTCACATATCATCCATACATGTATCAAGTAAGGGACACAAGTCTACCAAAGCAAGACACAACATTCTTACTTTATCACATATAGAATATCATTCTTTGAAGCACATAGGAATGACCCTTATCATCTTTAAGTCATCCTATACATTACCATATCATCATCAATATAACCATCACAACTTATATAGTCAAGTAGGAACAATCATGCATCAACATCTAAGCTACACATATAAGCACATAGTCATAGTCTACATGATCTCCTAACATACATAGAATGAGCACATACATTCACATTACTTCACATGTAGGTAGATATGATCATACTTCACATAAATCAACTGCATAAATCATCATAATACTTCAAGTATTGCTGACAAGGCCATGATCATCCTATTGCATAAAGTAACGCCGACAAGGCCACATCAATTTCAAGTAAGGCACATGACACCGCCACCATAAGTGGGCCATACCAATCACAACATAGTTGAAGTATAATAAACATAAAATAAATATAATTAGGGCAGCATACCACCACTCCATCCTCAACACTTCAATCCAATGCTAAACCATCCAATTCAATACCAGAAGACCCTTACCCATGGTCATAACCAATAATTCAATACATAAACCATGATATTCAATGAATATAGGTCAATTCAATATAGATTTATCAATATAAGACAACCTATACATCAATTCAATACAATTCTTATATCATTCAATAGCCCATAGAAAAATACATTAGAATTCATAAGCATTCGGTCCAAATCATTTAACCCATAAAGTAGTCAAAAACTAGGGTTCATCAATTATATAGGTTCATAGGTTAATTGAGTTAAAATCATATAATTAACAACAATTCAATCAATATACCATGCTTTAAAATATTTAATGCAAGAACCTATGGATAAATCATGAAATTGGACAATTCAACTTTGAAAACTTTAGAAAACTTCTTTGAAAGTTGGGCTCCTTGATGAATAGAGTTTCAAGGATAAAAAATAATACCTCAACAAAACTAATCCTCCAATTTGATGAAGAATCTCCATTCAATTCTTCAAACCAAGCCCTTCCTTGAGTTTTTGCTCCAATGGAGTTCTAGAGAATTTCTAAGGGAATTTGGGTTTTGATTTTGAAGAATGAAATCTTCTAAGTGTTAAAGACTTATAAACATGTTTAAAATACCCAAAATACCCCTAAGTAACCTCCCTTTATATTATTTGGAAGTGTGGTGAATTTACAACTTCACCCCTAACTTAACAGTGAGCTGCACGCAGGAAACAGTACCATCGACGGTTGGCAGTCGACGAATCGTTTGTCCACAAATGGACCGTACTGTCCTCCCATCATTTGGCTCAGAGACTTGCCTTTGGGAGATTGAGATCCCTAGTCTAAGTCTTTACCCACGACACCCATTGAAGGGGCGTCGACTTGCCCATGAGCCGTCAATTGCCTCAGTCGTTTGGGGCCTGGTCTAGACTGCCTTGGCTCTTGAGAAGGGTCCTTCCTCAATGACCCTTGGTTGGTCCTTGGGGACTTTCACCCGGACGTTTCCAACCCGAATATGTTCGTATACGAGTTTAGGACCTCTCACATGAATTTCATCCAAAAATAACACGTTAAACTCAACGAAATATGCCAAGACACACAAGGTCATTTCAAGGCAAACCTTTCTAACGTCATGGACGTTTGACCTCCGAACTTCAAAAAACTTGACACACTGACTATAAACACTATAATAACTCATATAATGACCTCATTAACTCATGAAACAAACAATTAATCATACAACCACATATGAGGCACATAGGTGACTTAGTCGTCGAACGTCTTAGTCGTCCCTTGACGTTTCACTTCCAAACCACCTAAAACTCTAGACACTGCCTAAATACCACATTATAGACCATTTTAGGACATTAGACCATCATGACAACCATTTTAGGCTCTGAATTCACCTAAGTCATTTCAGGGGTGTTATACTGTCCTTCTAGTAGTCATAGCCTATAACCACAAGAAAATGATTAGAAGAAAAGGACACATAGAGTTAAGACTCTTGAGGCATGATTTAAGAGTACCAAAGTAGTGAGAATTTCCTAATTATCACATTTCCTCTCTTTCATAAGTGTAGTGCACTTCACAATTATGAACAAGACTCTACGTAGACGTGGTTTTGTGAAAGATCATTCTTAAGATTATTCAACATCCTGATGTGATACCAAGTTTGTCATGACCAGGGAACAACCCCTAGTCATAACCGGCGTCTTAGTCCTCTTAGAGGCCTTAGACTAGACCTTAGCATACATCATCACATTTCATAGGTCAATAAAAGTATGGAAAAATTAAAAATCTACATAGACTTCTCATTTATCCAAATAGTCTGTCATTGTCTCACACATAACCGTATAATATAGGAATACGAGATTTGGGACATAACCCTTACAACATTACAATAAGTCTCATAAGAGAATACAACTTAGTCTTTACAATATATGAAATTAACAATGTCTTTAGACTAATCAAATGAAATGAACTAGAGTAGTAGACTTCATCCTCAGACTTGAAGACTCACTAACTTGGTAATCTATCCAAGCTTCTTGAAATTTGGCCTTGAAACTCTTCAATGGCCCGAACCTACATAATTGTAGAAATAGAGAGAATATGGGTTAGTACAAACCACATGTACTAAGCATGAAGACATATGCAAGTAAAACATTTAGAAATATGCTAAAAAGGACATTTAGTTTGAAATCATGCTAAGTTAACTTGGAATCCTTTATGCACATTCAAGAATATAGCCAAGTTCACCACATTGCAATAATAAGACATTTTCATATTACAAGTTCATGAGCATCCTCATAGTAAATCCATAAGAAACATTGCATCAATACATTACATGACCTTACCTATAATCCCAATTCAAGTAAGCTAGTGCAATGTCTATGTGAATCCCCATAACCCCACATACACTAAGTCAATTAGCAAAGAGACCACAAGCATTGCCCTTACATCATATAATATCATAACAAGTGTACATAATATCATACATGGCAATCTACACTAATAACATGTATATCAAGTGAATGCGACATCATATGAGACCAACATTATATAAAATCAACAACAAGAATTTCATTCAAAATATAAGTATATGAAGAAACCACCTAGGAATCCCCTCAAGGTCCACATGTGCAATGTATATGTAAAGTCTCATTTCCTTATCTACACTAGTGAACCTCGCAAGTCATCCTAGTTGTTATGAATGTTTTTACTTTCATTCATTCATTTCTCTTTTGGTAACTTCGCCATAACTAACACTCGACCATGTGAGCTAACCATGGAATCCGGTGTCAACCTCTCACACAGAAAGAAGGACATCCTACTTGCCAAGGTAGGACATATACATCATCATAATGGTAATAAGATGCATATAGGAATCACCTTCAATCCTTTATACTAACACACCTATCATCATCTCATGATTCATAATATTCATAACATGCTATCATATTCATAATCTCATCATTTCCTATCATGCTCACATATTCATACTTCAATTGATCAATAAAATAAAGAATAGATCCAACATAACTAAAGTAAAGTATTCATGATCTTGAAAGTCTTACCAATGGCTTCCAAGAATCTCATCCATGATCTTACCCTCAATTCAATGATCCTTAAATAAAAATTCAATCACCATCATCATATTATAGAAAGCTATACAAGAATACAATCAATTATATCTTCCTCTATCACAAACCAACCTAGATCACAAGTTAGGGTTAGGAGAAGAAAAGGATTCAAGGGTCTTTGTAGAGATTTAGATCAAGGATTTAGGGGATATATCAATCCACGCACAAATATACATAAATCAGAAATAATAATTGAAATTATATTACACAATTCATCTAGAAAGTAGACCCACGAAATTGGATGAAAACAAGGTTTTTGAAGAACATTGAAATCAAATCTTTGAAGAGACTCTAGCGGAAAAGAGTCCAAAGAGTCAATAGCCTCCATACCTTGAGAATACTTTAATAATGGTGAAGGAAATTCTTGATCTTGAATCCCTAAAACTTTGTCTTCTTCTTCAATGGGGATCTATGGAGTAGTGAGAGAAATTAGTCAAAAGTGAGAGTGATTTCGGTTTCAATTGGGGTTTTGATTTGGGTGGGTAATAATGACTTAAAATTGACCTAAAATAAATATATATCCATCCCCTAAATTACCCAAAAGAGCCCTCACTTAATTGGGTCTTTTTGTGAAGTCAACTTGACTTAAAAATGACACGATCAAATCTTGGACATGGCTGCGCGTAGCGGGGGCACCTCCAAATATTTTTTTCTGTAGTACGATTTGAGGCAGAGAGGTTCGTGACAGCCCCTCCTCGCGAGGCAAATTTTTCCCTTTGATTTATGGCTGCTTGACGCCCAAGCAACCTCAAATAGGAGCTGTTCTGCCGGCTGCTTTGGCAGCCTCCTTGCCAACGCTTGGGCCCTCCTCAAGAACCCCTAGGGTGGTCCTTGGGGGATCGTTACTGGACGTTTTTACCCTATAAACATTACTTTACCTATTTAAAGTATTCTTACAAGTTTTAGACTTTATAGAAACTCCCAAGCCTTCACAAGACATAAGGTCGTCTACTAGTTCAATTTCGCTAGTTTCATGACGTCATGGTTGTCCCTTGACGTTTAGGCTCTAATACTTCTAAATCAACTTTATTACATTATTATAGCTCTGGAAATATCATTTTAAACATATTTAATAGTGGAGACACTAGCCTAGGTTCTTGGATTTCCGAGGTATACCAAAAGGTTCAACTACAATACAATAAGATCACAAACAAACTTCAACAAGAGAATTCAATTACACCACTCCCCGGAAGCGGCACCATTTTTTATAACGCTTAAGTAAACCTCATCCAATCTTAGGTGTAGGTGATCATAATCTAGTATAATCCCAACAAGAGTTGGGGTCGAACCCACGATGAGTGGTACAATAAGGAATTAAACTAAGAAGTGAAGAATGTGCTCTAGTATCTTGTAGAAGTAAATATTATCGGAGATGTGATTTATGAAAGGCTACTACAACAAGTGTCATATAGAGGGATTAGGTTTGTCAATTAACAACTACAACAAATACAAAAATAGGTGAGTAGGTAAGTGGAGAAGGATTCTCGGGGATATGATTGATTAAAGGCTAATTTCTCTTTATGGGTAATTATAGTTTAATGACAATAGTTGGATCTTAGTGGGTAGGCTAGACTATAGTTGCAATAGCTTTCCCTCGAACAACTATTATGATTCAAGAGAGTTATCTCGAGCCTTAACAAGAATAATCATATAAGCATCCAAGTAACTAAATTTATCCACTCTCTCGAGCTAGATATGTAGGATCAAATTAAGATTCATCCTTTGAAACATAACAACTCAATCAGTGCAATCATCAATTGATAACCTTAGTTATAGAACCTCTTTCTCAAGCAAGCCTAAAATACTAAATTAGAATCGCATTAGCAACTACAATTCATAATTTAATGCACAACTATCAATCAAACAACCTGCAGAACAGCATTTAAATCATTAAACAACAATACCCATAACCTAAGTATCACAAATAATCTCATAATCACACCCCGAGAATGGGGTTTTTAGCCACACGTCATCAAAAGGAAGAAACAATTATCAATATGTTATCCATGAACTATGTAATGATTCATAAGTCTCTACAATGCTTCAATTTAACTCCAATTCAAAACAACTTGAAAATTCTACTTAAAAACTCTAAAAATAGTCTTTGAATCAAGAACTCAAGGTAAAAAGCTCAAAACACGTGTTTAGAATATGAGAAATTTGGAGGTCTCCAACCTCTCCTAAAATCTCTTGTAAAATTCTATTTATGCGCTCCTAAATTTTTGCCTTCACGGTCAATCTCCGGCATAAGTAGAGTGTCTCCGACCAGGCTGATGATGTGCCAAGTGTCACTTTTCATCACTTTCTTTCCTTGTCTCTTCTACCTCAAGCTTATGTAATTGTAGGGTATTAAGAGCTGAGTCGTTGACCCATTCACTGGTTCACTGACTATCCATTTCCATCCCCAAGTTAGGTTGTTCTCTAGGGCTAGCATACTGGAAGTTTAGACGAGTTGAACAACCACTCAGTGGTTCACCAAGTTTTCTTGGTGATCAATAGGATTGCCTTTCTTCAACTTTTTCCTTTTTTTTACCAGATATATAATTGCCTTGCTCCTTTTGCCTTCTTTGGTGCAAATCAACATTTAAACATCAATCTGGAGAATAAATTATTCACGAGGACAATAAAACTATCAAAATAAAGCCCTAAATGAGTCGGAAATATTATGCTCATCAATTGTGTAACAGAATTTTGTATGACAAGTAACTTATTTAGACTCATACCTTTCTCAAATCCATTCAATTACACCTCATACGGAACGTGGTTAGAATAACAATGGCCCAGATCCTTACTGATAAACTCCTCTTAGATAAAGTATTCAAAAAGTCATGAAACTATAGAGAGGCTTGAGAGAAAACCGCGAGTGAGCTTATGTTTTTTGATTCAAGATAATGCACTCTTATTGATATGAAACGTGTGTTTGAGCTAAAAGTGAGATGTACTGTCAAACCCTTTTCTCTAATCTTTGTCTCAAGTGAGACCCTTATGAGGGAAGTGTGTTTTAGAATGCTTGGTGGTATTTTAACCCTTAAGATAGTACAATTTGCAATATTTTGAGCCAGTAAGATGTAACAACCCTAGAAATGGATATGATAAGTAATGCTTAATATGGCTAGAATGCCTATGATTAGACCGGGTTAACACGGATTGATGCACGTAGAACCATACCTCAAAACCCTTGCTACAGCCAAGCCAACTAACTTGGGGAGTTAATTGATCTAGGAAAGGTTGGGTCCAGCCCTGTATGGCTCTCGAATACGAAGATTTACTCGAAGGAGTCTTTACCGGACATAAAAAGGGAAAATCTTAGGTTTTTAGGGTCTAGGGGTAAAATGGTATTTTTCCAGGCTAAGGGTAGTATCGTAATTATCCTAAATATATAATTAATTATTTAATTAATAAGGTGGAGGGGCATTTTGGGGAGAGAGGGCCAAAAATGGGTTCTAAGAGTGAAGTCTTGCTCCACCCGGGTTCGAACCTAGGTGGAAGCAATGAATTAAATTTGGTTTTATTTAAGTTGGTAAATTAATGTAATTAATTAATATTTATTATTAATTGTCTGATTTAAAATAAAAGGAAATCAGATTTTTATTATATTTAATTAAACCTTATTTGACTAAGTCCTAAACTAGAATCCTAAGCCTAAGAAAACTCTCCTCTCTCACGCTCATCTCTCTCTCATGTCTCTATCACTCTCATTCACGTTCTCGCTGCCAAATAACGTACAAGATCAGTAGGTAAACCAAAGTTCTTTACACTTGAAGAACTCACAACAAAAATTATACACAAACAACTAATCAAACACGTTAGGCAAAGAGAGAGTTTTTTCGTCGAGTTGGTGTTGAAGCTCTTGGATTTGGACGTGTGTTTGGAGAAGCTTTGGGCAGAAAGTTCAAGGTTTGAACGTCAAAATAAGGTATGAGCTCTCTTATCTCTTGGTCCCTTTCCCAAGAGACCCCTTAAGATTCAGTCAATTCTAATCCGAAAACTAGGATTTTTTCCCCGTTGCATGTCCCTGTCACTAGCTCCCATTGAATCATAGGTTGGTTATGTTTGCTGGTAGAAAAACTAGGGATGAAACGTGTTTTCGTGATGATTATGTGTTTATATGTATGTTTGGAATTATGTGACTTATGTTGATGTTTTCCGAAAATGTAACTACGTGTGTTGTATGTGTTGCCGTGGCTATTGGTCATGGTTTAGGACTTCAAATGGCATGATAGTTCTTTATATTTCATGTACACATGTTGATGTAAATCATGATGTTCATATGAGTTGAAATGTGGCTGATTTGAGTGATAATATCTTGGCTAAGCGAATCCATGAAAATGCATCTAAAATATTCTAAATGCACTATGAAATTCCCCTAGGAACTAACGTGCAATGTAATGAAAAACAAGCTGAAGGTCAATGAGGGTCGAACACGTGACCTCACCACGTTAAAAGTTGTGAAAATAAAGAAGTGAAAAACAATGTGAGAAGGGGGAATCGAACAGGGGTCTTGGCAGGGAAATAAGCTATGAAAAATAAGGAATGAGAGGAGTGGGATTCGAACCCACAACCTCTCAGACAGCTTAAGGAAAAAAATAAAAAGAAAAAAAATGTGAGGCGTGGGAATCAAACCCACGACCTCTAAGCAGTAAAGGAGAGTTAAAAGAAAATGAAAAGAAAAGAAATGTGAGGCGTGGGAATCGAACCCATGACCTCTAGGTAGTAAAGGAGAGTTAAAAGAAAATGAAAAGAAAAGAAATGTGAGGCGTGGGAATCGAACCCACGACCTCTAGGCAGTAAAGGAGAGTTAAAATAAAATGAAAAGAAAGAAATGTGAGGCGTGGGAATCGAACCCACAACCTCTAGGCAGTAAAGGAGAACCAAATGAAAAATAAAGAGAGGTTGTGGGGGTTTGATCCCACAACCTCATGGTCAATGCGAATAAGTCAGGAAAGGGAATTTAAATTAAAAAAAAGGGGGGGGGGCTGTGGGGGTTCGATCCCACAACCCCTCGGCCAAGGAAGAGAGTTTGAAGAAAAAGAAATTAAAAGAAAATGAGGTTGTGGGGGTTCGATCCCACATCCTCTCAATCCCATTGATCGAAAAATGAAGAGAAAAACTAAGGGAAAAATGAAATGAAGGTGTTGGGGCTTGATCTTGGGTCCCCAAGCTGTGTGGACCAATATAAACTAAATGAAAAATGTAAGTGTTGTCCAAGGGATTCGAAACCGGTTTCCCTTGCCCATATTCTGTATTGATACATAAGTCATACGTGAATAAATATTCAAAAATAATGTTGCCTACATAGATCGAAATTGAAATCTTGGCATACTTACAAGATGCATAAGTCTTGTAATACATAATCTTAGGAAGATATGAATCACTTAAACGAACTATGAAGTGAGCTTCATGGATTTTATCTATAGACCCATAAGTCTAGCATACGTTTAAAAATAAGTGAACCTAAGATGTATGTAATGAAATGATATAACCCTTGAAGGGTTAGGTAAGAGTGTAAAACACACTAAATGGCCAAGTGCATTGGCATACGACGAGATGAATATTATGTAATGAAATGATGAAACCCTAGAAAGGTTAAGTAAGAGTATGAAACACACAAATGGCCAAGTGCATTAGCATATGAGGAAATGAACATTCACGTAAAATGGGGTGAGTAATTATGGAGAGCAAATGTGCTAATGTTAATGAATGTGGTGACAACATGATAAGAGGCTAATGTGAAAGATGAGAGAAATCTCAAATGAGCCTAAGTAAATGTTACCAAAACGTACTCACCTATGAGAGTGTAAAGTTAATGAAGAGACCAATTTCTATGAACACTCTAATGAATGTATTGATAATAATGTATACTTAATACTAATTATGAGATGAGAAATCATCTATTGAGCTACTATGTCCTCATACTAGAAGCCATCTTCCATGACGTATGAGTTGAATGAAATGGAACTTTATACTGAGCACCGATAGACTAGCTATGAGAAGTGATGCCTTTTTTCGGGAAGGGCGGAGGTTCATGTAACTCTCATGAAATGAGACTGTCTGGCATGCCGGGTATTGGTATCCTTATATTTCCTAGTTTTCGAACCTATACTGCCAATATAGGGATCTGGCGGGGTTCAATTTCTATGTACGCTAGCATGTTTTGGGTAACTTTGGCCGGTGATTCCACCTCTTTTCGGTGTGGGGGAGATACTGGATTTCATGATGCTCACATGATCTATGTCGGTTAAAGTTAAAGTTCCCAATGAATGAATGAGGCCAGCCTCAAATGATGCACATAATGAAGTGAACGATACCAAAGGTGTTAGGATAGGATAATCAAGAGGTGAGCTAGACTCAAGTAATGACACTAGGTTATTCTTGATCATTGCACATCAAACCCGATGAGAGTCTTAAACTACATCCTAGGTATAGCTGGTGTTTACACTAGCTTATGAATGAATGAAATAAAGTACGTATGAATGAATGAAGCAGACTCTGTGTTTGCTAAAGAAGACTCCCTAGTTGAGGTCCCATATGTTGAGCCCTCATTTTGGGAAGTCTTAATGTCAAGTTCATGATTCCAAGGTCTCATGGCATATGAATGAATGATATGAAAGATGTTATGTGCTATATGCAATATGATATGTGCTA
Organism: Solanum sitiens; assembly: GCA_016801875.1. Taxonomy (NCBI): domain Eukaryota; kingdom Viridiplantae; phylum Streptophyta; class Magnoliopsida; order Solanales; family Solanaceae; genus Solanum; species Solanum sitiens. The sequence continues at coordinate 1,864,741 of JABWTJ010000006.1, forward strand.
TGTGTCAGATGTTATATGCTGTGTGCAATATGATAAGTATGATGATGCATGTTACTCTCATGGCATGACTTTCCTAATCCAAATTTGGAAAGCTCACTGACTTTCCTAATCCAAATTTGGAAATCTCACTAACTTTCCTAATCCCAATTTGGTAAGTCCACTGACTTGACTTTCCATAGTCATGTTGTTAGGAAAGAGCTATTCTTACTCATGCATGTCCTTGGTGTTTGCTTGCATATACCCATACTTAGTACAAGTGTGTACTAATCCCATACAACTCTATATGTTTAGGTGCAGGCACAGGTGGATGCTAGAGCTTACAGGTTGACGTTGCCGCTATCCGGACGTGGAGCTTTTATCCGGACTTGGTAGTCCCTCATTCTTTCGAGGATGTCTACTGTTACTATCTAGCTTATATGTAGGCTTTAGCTAGTGGAGTATGTTCCACTAGTGTTTCTTTCCGTTTTTATTTCAAACATTGTATTGGTGCCATTTTGGCAATTATACATTTAATGAAGTATTGAACTATTTCTTTCAATTAATAATCTTAATGTTAGATGGTTGATGGTGAACATTATGAATGTAAGTAGAATGACCTTTATACATGATAAAAAACAAAAAGTTTCAAATTTTCCGCTAAAATCAACCTTAATGAAGTAAGAATGATGTAAGTAGGCTTGTCTGCGACCTCTGAGAGGTCAACAACACCGGTCTCGTCTGGGGTCTACATTCTGGTCGTGACAAAGTTGGTATCAGAGCACTAGGTTAAATTAAGAGAATAATAAGTTCACATCAACCACATTGAGTAGTTTCTAAGTCATGGTAGTGAAGTGCACCACTATCCTCAATTAGAGACTGCATGATGCGTAGGAAAATTTCCCTTCTTCTGATCTTATCGTGCTTTTCCTAATGTCTGATTTCTTGGTGTTATGAGCGTGTCTAACATCAATTCTTATTGTTGTCAGAGAATGAATAATAGGGGGAACGTTAGTTAGAGTAGAGGAGGAGCAGCTGCTGGGGACAATAAGGTTCCACCCCAGGCTCCAGCTGAAGGAGTGGATATGCCGGTTAACCCTGCTGGGTTGACTGATGCGGAGGTGCGGGCATCTCTGGCCCAGATGGCAAAGGACATCAATATGCAGGCCTAGGCCTTGACTGACCAGGTCAACCGACAGAATGTTCAGAGAGAGAACCCATCGGATCGTAGCATGGCTGACAGGCTGAGAGATTTCACGAGGATGAATCCTCCTATTTTCACAGGGTCTAAGACTTCAGAGGACCCCCAAGAGTTTGTGGACGAGGTGCATAAGATTTTGGTGGCTATGGGGGCCATAAATACTGAGAAGGCTGAGCTGGCTTCCTATCAGCTCAAGGATGTTGCACAAATTTGGTGCAAGATGTGGAAGGATAGCCGAACTTTGGGCGGATTTCCGGTCACTAGGGAGCTGTTTAAGACATCCTTCCTGGAGAGATTTTTCCCCAGGGAGATGAGGGAGGCCAAGGTTGAGGAGTTTATCAACCTTAAACAGGGATCGATGACAGTTAGGGAGTATTCCCTGAAGTTTGTTAAATTATCCAGGTATGCCACTTCTCTTGTGTCTAACAGCAGAGACAAGATGAGTATATTCTTAACAGGGATTGCTGAGGATCTCGAGGAGGAGTGTAGGGCAGCTATGCTGCATGATAGCATGGACCTTTCCAGGCTTATGGTGCATGTCCAACAAGTGGAGGAAAGCAGGAAGAGGAAGCACACTAGGGCAGGGAACAGGTCAAGGCAAGCTGAGGAGAATTTTTCAAGGAAGAGAAGTACTGAAATCAGGGATAAGCCCAGGTTTAATAAGGGACTCTCCCACCAAGGGGAGTCAATTTCATCCAAGGGTTCCTATGATAGGGATTTCGAGTCTAGAGTTAAGAGAAACGATGAAGTAGATACACCTCAGGAGAGGCCACCTTGCAGGAAGTGTGGCAAAGTGCATAGAGGAGAGTGTATGATGGGCACTAACGCTTGTTACAGTTGTGGCAAACCGGGTCACATGGTGAAGGATTGTCCGAATAGGAGAAGTCAAGAACAAGGGAAGGAGACAGTTCAGCCTAATGGCCCAAGTGAAGAGGCTCCAAGGAGCCAATGATTCTTCGCACTCAAGTCTAGGGGGGCAGGGGAAGGCACCTCTGGTGAAGTCTCGGGTGCGTAGCCTTAATTAGTCTTTCATGTATTTGACTGTGTATGGTGTTTATGCACTAGTATGAGATTAATATGTTTGAGTCATCATGTTGGTTGCTGATTTGTATGACTTATATGTTTACATTATGTTGTATGCTTTGATGAGACTAGTTTATGAAAGAGTTCCTTAGTTTATTAATGTGAAGCTACTAGTAGGTTTCAAGGATGTGCACCATCATGTTAATATGTGAATCAGATATTCACCAATGGGGAGTATTGAATTACCTATGTATGCATACATTCTATAGATGACTTACTTATTGTTAGTAAGGAGTAGTGTCATTCGGTGACGAATGTTCCAAAGGGGGGGATAATGTAACAACCCTAAAAATGGATATGATAAGTAATGCTAAATGTGGCTAGAATGCCTACGATTAGACCGGGTTCACACGGATTGATGCGCGTAGAACCATACCTCAGAACCCTTGCTACAGCCAAACAAACTATCTTGGGGAGTTAGTTGAGCTAGGAAAGGTTGGGTCCAGCCATGTAGGGCTCTCGAATACGAAGAGTTACTCGAAGGAGTCTTTACCGGACATAAAAAGGGAAAATCTTAGGTTTGGAGGGTCTAGGGGTAAAATGGTCTTTTTCCAGGCTAAGGGTAGTATCATAATTACCCTAAATATATAATTAATTATTTAATTAATAAGGTGGAGGGGCATTTTGGGGAGAGGGCCGAAAATGGGTTCTAAGAGTGAAGTCTTGCTCCACCCGGGTTCGAACCTAGGTGGAAGCAATGAATTAAATTTGGTTTTATTTAAGTTGGTAAATTAATGTAATTATTTAGTACTTATTATTAATTGGCTGATTTAAAATAAAAGGAAATCAGATTTTTATTATATATAATTAAACCTTATTTGACTAAGTCCTAAACTATACTCCTAAGCCTAAGAAAACTCTCCTCTCTCACGCTCATCTCTATCTCACGTCTCTATCACTCTCATTCACGTTCTCTCTGCCAAATAAAGTACAAGATCAGTAGGTAAACCAAAGTTCTTCACACTTGAAGAACTCACAACGAAAATTGTAAACAAACAACTAATCAAACACGTTAGGCAAAGAGAGGGTTTTTCCGTCGAGTTGGTGTTGAAGCTCTTGGATTTAGACATGTGTTTGGAGAAGCTTTGGGCAGCAAGTTCAAGGTTTGAACGTCAAAATAAGGTATGGGTTCTCTTCTCTCTTGGTCCCTTTCCCAAGAGACCCCTTAAGATTCAGTCAATTCTAATCCGAAAAGTACGATTTGTTCCCCGTTGCATGTCCCTGTCACTAGCTCCCATTGAATCATAGGTTGGTTATGTTTGCTGGTAGAAAAACTAGGGATGAAACGTGTTTTCGTGATGATTATGTGTTTATATGTATGTTCGGAATTATGTGACTTATGTTGATGTTTTCCGAAAATGTAACTACATGTGTTGTATGTGTTGTCGTGGCTATTGGTCATGGTTTAGGACTTGAAATAGCATGATAGTTCTTTATATTTCATGTACACATGTTGATGTAAATCGTGATGTTCATATGAGTTGAAATGTGGATGATTTGAGTGATAATCTCTTGGCTAAATGAATCCATGAAAATGCATCTAAAACGTTCTAAATGCACTATGAAATTCCCCTAAGAACTAACGTGCAATGTAATGAAAAAGAAGCTGAAAATGTAACTGAATTTTTCCAGCACTTTGTTGATTAATTTCAGCCAAGTTCAGTGGTTTAAAATGTTATGAAAAGTGAAGAAAAACAAGTGAGGTCATTGAGGGTCAAACCCGTGACCTCACCACGTTAAAAATTGTGAAAATAAAGAAGTGAAAAACAATGTGAGAAGGGGGAATCGAACAGGGGTCTTGGCAGGGAAATAAGTTATGAAAAATAAGGAATGAGAGGAGTAGGATTCGAACCCACAACCTCTCAGATAGCTTAAGGAAAAAAATAAAAAGAAAAGAAATGTGAGGCATGGGAATCGAACCCACGACCTCTAGGCAGTAAAGGAGAGTTAAAAGAAAATGAAAAGAAAAGAAATGTGAGGCGTGTGAATCGAACCCACGACCTCTAGGCAGTAAAGGAGAGTTAAAAGAAAATGAAAAGAAAAGAAATGTGAGGCGTGGGAATCAAACCCACGACCTCTAGGCAGTAAAGGAGAACTAAAGGAAAAATAAAGGGAAGCTGTGGGGGTTCGATCGCACAACCTCATTGTCAACGCGAATAAGTCAGGAAAGGGAATTTAAATAAAAAAAGAGGGGGCTGTGGGGGTTCGATCCCACAACCCCTCGACCAAGGAAGAGAGAGTTTAAAGAAATGAAATTAAAAGAAAATAAGGTTGTGGGGGTTCGATCCCACATCCTCTTGATCCCATTGAGCGAAAAATGAAGAGAAAAACTAAGGGAAAAATAAAATGAAGGTGTTGGGGCTCGATCTTGGGTCCCCAAGCCGTGTGGACCAATATAAACTAAATGAAAATGTAAGTGTTGTCCAAGGGATTCGAAACCGATTTCCCTTGCCCAAATTCTGTATTGATACATAAGTCATACGTGAATAAATGTTCAAAAATAATGTTGCCTACATAGATCAAAATCGAAATCTTGGCATACTTACAAGATGCATAAGTCTTGTACCACATAATCTTCGGAAGATATGAATCACTTAAACGAACTATGAAGTGAGCTTCATGGATTGTATGTATAGACCCATAAGTCTAGCATACGTTTAAAAATAAGTGAACCTAAGATGTATGTAATGAAATGATGTAACCCTTGAAGGGTTAGATAAGAGTGTAAAACACACTAAATGGCCAAGTGCATTGGCGTACGACGAGATGAAAATTATGTAATGAAATGACGAAACCCTAGAAAGGTTAAGTAAGAGTATGAAACACACAAATGGCCAAGTGCATTGGCATATGATGAAATGAACATTCACGTCAAATGGGGTGAGTAAATATGAAGATCAAATGTGCTAATGTTAATGAATGTGGTGACAACATAATAAGAGGCTAATGTGAAAGATGAGAGCAATCTCAAATGAGCCTAAGTAAATGTTACCAAGACGTACTTACCTATGAGAGTGTAAAGTTAATGAAGAGACCAGTTTCTATGCACACTCTAATGAAAGTATTGAGAATAATGTATACTTAATACTAATTATGAGACGAGAAATCATCTATTGAGCTACGATGTCCTCATACTAGAAGCCATCTACCATGACGTATGAGTTGAATGAAATGGAACTTTATACTGAGCACCAATAGACTAGCTATGAGTAGTGATGCCTTCTTTCGGGAAGGGCAGAGGTTTACGTAACTCTCATGAAATGGGACTGTCCGTCATGTCGGGTATGGGTCTCCTTATAGTTCCTAGTCTTCGAACCTATACTGCGAATATATGGATTTGGCGGGGTTCAATTTATGTACGCTAGCATGTTTTGGGTCACTTTGGCCGGTGATTCCACCTCTTTTCGGTGTGGGGGAGACACTAGATTTCATGATGCTCACATGAGCTATGTCGGTTAAAGTTAAAGTTTCCAATGAATGAATGAGGCCAGCCTCAAATGATGCACATACTGAAGTGAACGATACGAAAGGTGTTACGATAGGATAATCAAGAGGTGAGCTAGACTCAAGTAATGACACTAGGTAATTCTTGATCATCGCACATCAAACCCGATGAGAGTCTTAAACTACATCCTAGGTATCGCTGGTGTTTACACTAGCTTATGAATGAATGAAATGAAGTACGTATGAATGAATGAAGCAGACTCTGTCTTTGCTAAAGAAGACTCCCTAGTTGAGGTCCCATACGTTGAGCCCTCATTTTGGGAAGTCTTAATGTCAAGTTCATGATTCCAAGGTCTCATGGCATATGAATGAATGATATGAAAGATGTTATGTGCTATATGCAATATGATATGTGCTATGTGTCAGATGTTATGTGTTGTGTGCAATATGATAAGTATGATGATGTATGTTACTCTTATGGCATGACTTTCCTAATACAAATTTGAAAATCTCACTGACTTTCCTAATCGAAATTTGGAAAGCTCACTGACTTTCCTAATCCAAATTTGGAAAGCTCATTAACTTTCCTAATCCCAATTTGGCAAGTCCACTGACTTGACTTTCCATAATCATGTTGTTAGGAAAGAGCTATTCTTACTCATGCATGTCCTTGGTGTGTGCTTGCATATACCCATACTTAGTACAGGTGTATACTAATCCCATACAAGTCTATATGTTTAGGTGTAGGCACAGGTGGACGCTAGAGCTTATAGGTTGACGTTGCAGCTATCCGGACGTGGAGCTTTCATCCGGACTTGGTAGGCCCTCATGCTTTCGAGGATGTCTACTGTTACTATCTAGATTATATGTAGGCTTTAGCTAGTGAAGTATGTTCCACTAGTGTTTCTTTCCGTTTTTATTTCAAACATTGTATTGGTGTCATTTTGGCAATTATACATTTAATGCAGTATTGAACTATTTCTTTCAATTAATAATCTTAATGTTAGATGGTTGATGGTGAACATTATGAATGTAAGTAGAATGACCTTTATGCATGATAAGAAACAAAAAGTTTCAAATTTTCCGCTAAAATTAATCTAGATGAAGTAAGAATGACGTAAGTAGGCTTGTCTGCGACCTCTGAGAGGTCAACGACGTCGGTCTCGTCTGGGGTCTACACTCTGGTCGTGACAAAGTTGGTATCAGAGCACTAGGTTAAATTAAGAGAATAATAAGTTCACATCAACCACATTGAGTAGTTTCTAAGTCATGGTAGTGAAGTGCACCACTATCCTCAATTAGAGACTGCATGATGCGTAGGAAAATTTCCCTTTTTTTGATCTTATCGTGCTTTTCCTAATGTCTGATTTCTTGGTGTTATGAGCGTGTCTAACATCATTTCTTATTGTTTTCAAAGAATGAATAATAGCAGAAACGTTAGTTAGAGTAGAGGAGGAGCAGCTGCTGGGGACAATCAGGTTCCACCCTAGGCTCCAGTTGAAGGAGTGGATATGCCGGTTAACCCTGCTGGGTTGACTGATGCGGAGGTGCGGGCATCTCTGGCCCAGATGGCACAGGACATCACTATGCAGGCCCAGGCCATGACTGACCAGGTCAACCGGCAGAATGTTCAGAGAGAGAACCCATCAGTTTGTAGCATGGCTGACAGGCTGAGAGATTTCACGAGGATGAATCCTCCTATTTTCACAGGGTCTAAGACTTCAGAGGACCCCAGGAGTTTGTGGACGAGGTGCATAAGATTTTGGTGGCTATGGGGGCCACAGATACTGAGAAGGCTGAGCTGGCTTCCTATCAGCTCAAGGATGTTGCACAGACTTGGTGCAAGATGTGGAAGGATAACCGAGCTTTGGGCGGAGTTTCGGTCACTTGGGAGATGTTTAAGACATCCTTCCTGGAGAGATTTTTCCCCAAGGAGATGAGGGAGGCCAAGTTTGAGGAGTTTATCAACCTTAAACAGGGATCGATGACAGTTAGGGAGTATTCCCTGAAGTTTGTTAAATTATCCAGGTATGCCACTTCTCTTGTGTCTAACAGTAGAGACGATATGAGTAGATTCTTGACAGGGACTGCTGAGGATCTCGAGGAGGAGTGTAGGGCAGCTATGCTGCATGACAACATGAACCTTTCCATGCTTATGGTCCATGTCCAGCAAGTGAAGGAAAGCAGGAAGAGGAAGCGCACTAGGGGAGGGAACAGGTCAAGGCAAGCTGAGGAGAATTTTTCAAGGAAGAGAAGTATTGAAATCAGGGATAAGCCCAGGTTTAATAAGGTACTCTCCCACCAAGAGGAGTCAAGTTCATCCGACGGTTGCTATGATAGGGATTCCGAGTCTAGAGTTAAGAGAAACGATGAAGTAGATACACCTCAAGAGAGGCCACCTTGCAGGAAGTGTGGCAAACTGCATAGAGGAGAGTGCATGATGGGAACTAACACTTATTACAGTTGTGGCAAACCGGGTCACATGGTGAAGGATTGTCCGAATAGGAGAAGTCAAGAACAAGGGAAGGAGACAGTTCAGCCTAATGGTCCAAGTGAAGAGGCTCCAAGGAGCCAACGATTCTTCGCACTGAAGTCTAGGGGTGCAGGGGAAGGCACCTCTGGTGAAGTCTCGGGTGCGTAGCCTTAATTAGTCTTTCATGTATTTGACTGTGTATGGTGTTTATGCACTAGTATGAGATTAATATGTTTGAGTCATCATTTTTGTTGCTGATTTGTATGACTTATATGTTTACTTATGTTGTATGCTTTGATGAGACTAGTTTATGAAAGAGTTCCTTAGTTTATTAATGTGAAGCTACTAGTAGGTTTCAAGGATGTGCACCATCATGTTAATATGTGAATCAGATATTCACCAATGGGGAGTATTGAATTACCTATGTATGCATACATTCTATACATGACTTACTTATTGTTAGTAAGGAGTAGTGTCATTCGGTGACGAATGTTTTTAAGGGGGGGATAATGTAACAACCCTAAAAATGAATATGATAAGTAATGCTTAATGTGGCTAGAATGCCTACGATTAGACCGGGTTCACACAGATTGATGCGCGTAGAACCATACCTCAGAACCCTTGCTACAGCCAAGCAAACTATCTTGGGGTCTTAGTTGAGCTAGGAAAGGTTGGGACCAGCCATGTAGGGCTCTCGAATACGAAGATTTACTCGAAGGAGTCTTTACCGGACATAAAAAGGGAAAATCTTAGGTTTGGAGGGTCTAGGGGTAAAATGGTCTTTTTCCAGGCTAAGGGTAGTATCATAATTACCCTAAATATATAATTAATTATTTAATTAATAAGGTGGAGGGGCATTTTGGGGAGAGAGGGCCGAAAATGGGTTTTAAGAGTGAAGTCTTGCTCCACCCGGGTTCGAACCTAGGTGGAAGCAATGAATTAAATTTGGTTTTATTTAAGTTGGTAAATTAATGTAATTATTTAGTATTTATTATTAATTGGCTGATTTAAAATAAAAGGAAATCAGATTTTATTATATATAATTATCCTTATTTGACTAAGTCCTAAACTAGACTCCTAAGCCTAAGAAAACTCTCCTCTCTCACGCTCATCTCTATCTCACGTCTCTATTACTCTCATTCACATTCTCTCTGCCAAATAAAGTACAAGATCAGTAGTTAAACCAAGTTCTTCACACTTGAGGAACTCACAACGAAAATTATAAACAAACAACTAATCAAACACGTTAGGCAAAGAGAGGGTTTTTCCGTCGAGTTGGTGTTGAAGCTCTTGGATTTAGACGTGTGTTTGGAGAAGCTTTGGGCAGCAAGTTCAAGGTTTGAACGTCAAAATAAGGTATGGGTTCTCTTCTCTCTTGGTCCCTTTCCCAAGAGACCCCTTAAGATTCAGTCAATTCTAATCCGAAAACTAGGATTTGTTCCCCGTTGCATGTCCCTGTCACTAGCTCCCATTGAATCATAGGTTGGTTATGTTTGCTGGTAGAAAAACTAGGGATGAAACGTGTTTTCGTGATGATTATGTGTTTATATGTATGTTCGGAATTATGTGACTTATGTTGATGTTTTCTGAAAATGTAACTACGTGTGTTGTATGTGTTGTCGTGGCTATTGGTCATGGTTTAGGACTTGAATTAGCATGATAGCTTTTTATATTTCATGTACACATGTTGATGTAAATCGTGATGTTCATATGAGTTGAAATGTGGATGATTTGAGTGATAATCTCTTGGCTAAATGAATCCATGAAAATGCATCTAAAACGTTCTAAATGCACTATGAAATTCCCCTAAGAACTAACGTGCAATGTAATGAAAAAGAAGCTGAAAATGTAATTGAATTTCCAGCACTTTGTTGATTAATTTCAGCCAAGTTCAGTGGTTTAAAATGTAATGAAAAGTGAAGAAAAACAAGTGAGGTCATTGAGGGTCAAACCCGTGACCTCACCACGTTAAAAGTTGTGAAAATAAAGAAGTGAAAAACAATGTGAGAAGGGGGAATCGAACAGGGGTCTTGGCATGGAAATAAGCTATGAAAAATAAGGAATGAGAGGAGTGGGATTCAAACCCACAACCTCTCAGACAGCTTAAGGAAAAAAATAATAAGAAAAGAAATGTGAGGCATGGGAATCGAACCCACGACCTCTAGGCAGTAAAGGAGACTTAAAAGAAAATGAAAAGAAAAGAAATGTGAGGCGTGGGAATCGAACCCACAACCTCTAGGCAGTAAAGGAGAGTTAAAAGAAAATGAAAAGAAAAGAAATGTGAGGCGTGGGAATCGAACCCACGACCTCTAGGCAGTAAAGGAGAGTTAAATAAAAATGAAAAGAAAAGAAATGTGAGGTGTGGGAATCAAACCCACGACCTCTAGGCAGTAAAGGAGAATAAAGGAAAAATAAAGAGAGGTTGTGGGGGTTCGATCGCACAACCTCATTGTCAACGCGAATAAGTCAGGAAATGGAATTTAAATAAAAAAAGGGGGGGCTGTGGGGGTTCGATCCCACAACCCCTCGACCAAGAAAGAGAGAGGTTAAAGAAAAGAATTAAAAGAAAATGAGGTTGTGGGGGTTCGATCCCACATCCTCTCAATCCCATTGAGCGAAAAATGAAGAGAAAAACTAAGGGAAAAATAAAATGAAGGTGTTGGGGCTCGATCTTGGGTCCCCAAGCCGTGTGGACCAATATAAACTAAATGAAAAATGTAAGTGTTGTCCAAGGGATTCGAAATCGGTTTTCCTTTCCCAAATTCCGTATTGATACATAAGTCATACGTGAATAAATGTTCAAAAATAATGTTGCCTACATAGATCAAAATCGAAATCTTGGCATACTTACAAGATGCATAAGTCTTGTACCACATAATCTTAGGAAGATATGAATCACTTAAACGAACTATGAAGTGAGCTTCATGGATTGTATGTATAGACCCATAAGTCTAGCATACGTTTAAAAATAAGTGAACCTAAGATGTATGTAATGAAATGATGTAACCCTTGAAGGATTAGGTAAAAGTGTAAAACACACTAAATGGCCAAGTGCATTGGCATACGACGAGATGAATATTATGTAATGAAATGATGAAACCCTAGAAAGGTTAAGTAAGAGTATGAAACACACAAATGGCCAAGTGCATTGGCATATGATGAAATAAACATTCACGTAAAATGGGGTGAGTAATTATGAAGAGCAAATGTACTAATGTTAATGAATGTGGTGACAATATGATAAGAGGCTAAGGTGAAAGATGAGAGCATTTTTGAGAATAATGTATACTTAATACTAATTATGAGATGAGAAATCATCTATTGAGCTGCGATGTCCTCATACTAGAAGCCATCTTCCATGACGTATGAGTTGAATGAAATGGAACTTTATACTGAGCACTGATAGACTAGCTATGAGCAGTGATGCCTTCTTTCGGGAAGGGCGGAGGTTCACGTAACTCTCATGAAATGAGACTCTACGGCATGCCGGGTATGGGTCTCCTTATATTTCCTAGTCTTCGAACCTATACTGCCAATATAGGGATCTGGCGGGGTTCAATTTCTATGTACGCTAGCATGTTTTGGGTCACTTTGGCCGGTGATTCCACCTCTTTTCGGTGTGTGGGAGACACTGGATTTCATGATGCTCACATGATCTATGTCGGTTAAAGTTAATGTTTCCAATGAATGAATGAGGCCAGCCTCAAATGATGCACACAATGAAGTGAACGATACCAAAAGTGTTAGGATAGGATAATCAAGAGGTGAGCTAGACTCAAGTAATGACACTAGGTTATTCTTGATCATTGCAGAGCAAACCCGATGAGAGTCTTAAACTACATCCTAGGTATAGCTGGTGTTTACACTATCTTATGAATGAATGAAATGAAGTACGTATGAATGAATGAAGCAGACTCTGTGTTTGCTAAACAGGACACCCTAATTGAGGTCCCATATGTTGAGCCCTTATTTTGGGAAGTCTTAATGTCAAGTTCATGATGCCAAGGTCTCATGGCATATGAATGAATGATATGAAAGATGTTATGTGCTATATGCAATATGATATGTGCTATGTGTCAGATGTTATGTGCTGCGTGCAATATGATAAGTATGATGATGCATGTTATTCTCATGGCATGACTTTCCTATTACAAATTTGAAAATCTCACTGACTTTCCTAATCCAAATTTGGAAAGCTCACTGACTTTCCTAATCCAAATTTGGAAAGCTCACTAACTTTCCTAATACCAATTTGGCAAGTCCACTGACTTGACTTTCCATAATCATGTTGTTAGGAAAGAGCTATTCTTACTCATGCATGTTCTTGGTGTGTGCTTACATATACCCATACTTAGAACAAGTGTGTACTAATCCCATACAACTCTATATGTTTAGGTGCAGGCACAGGTGGACGCTAGAGCTTACAGGTTGACGTTGCAGCTATCCGGACGTGGAGCTTTCATCCAGACTTGGTAGGCCCTCATGCTTTCGAGGATGTCTACTGTTAATGTCTAGATTATATGTAGGCTTTAGCTAGTGGAGTATGTTCCACTAGTGTTTCTTTTCTATTTTATTTCAAACATTGTATTGGTGCCATTTTGGCAATTATACATTTAATGCAATATTGAACTATTTCTTTCAGTTGATAATCTTAATGTTAGATGGTTGATGGTGAACATTATGCATGTAAGTAGAACGACCTTTATGCATGATAAGAAACAAAAAGTTTCAAATTTTCCGCTAAAATTAACCTAGATGAAGTAAGAATGACGTAAGTAGGTTTGTCTGCGACCTCTGATAGGTCAATGACGCCGGTCTCGTCTGGGGTCTACACTCTGGTCGTGACAAAGTTTGTATCAGAGCACTAGGTTAAATTAAGAGAATAATAAGTTCACATCAACCAGATTGAGTAGTTTCTAAGTCATGGTAGTGAAGTGCACCACTATTCTGAATTAGAGACTGCATGATGCGTAGGAAAATTTCCCTTCTTCTGATCTTATCGTGCTTTTCCTAATGTATGATTTCTTGGTGTTATAAGCATGTCTAACATCAATTCTTATTGTTTTTATAGAATGAATAATAGGAGGAACGTTAGTTAGAAGAGAGGAGGAGCAGCTGCTGGGGACAATCAGGTTCCACCCCAGGCTCCAGCTGAAGGAGTGGATATTCCGGTTAACCCTGCTGGGTTGACTGATGCGGAGGTGCGGGCATCTCTGGCCCAGATGGCACAGGACATCACTATGCAGGCCCAAGCCATGACTGACCAGGTCAACCGACAGAATGTTCATAGAGAGAACCCATCAGTTCGTAGCATGGCTGACAGGCTGAGAGATTTCAGAGGATGAATCCTCCTATTTTCATAGGGTCTAAGACTTCAGAGGACCTCCAGGAGTTTGTGGACGAGGTGCATAAGATTTTGGTGGCTATGGGGGCCACAAATACTAAGAAGGCTGAGCTGGCTTCCTATCAGCTCAAGGATGTTGCACAGACTTGGTGCAAGATGTGGAAGGATAACCGAGCTTTGGGCGGAGTTCCGGTCACTTGGGAGCTGTTTAAGACATCCTTCCTGGAGAGATTTTTCCCCAAGGAGATGAGGGAGGCCAAGTTTGAGGAGTTTATCAACCTTAAACAGGGATCGATGACAGTTAGGGAGTATTCCCTGAAGTTTGTGAAATTATCAAGGTATGCCACTTCTCTTGTGTCTAACATCAGAGACGATATGAGTAGATTCTTGACAGGGACTGCTGAGGATCTCGAAGAGGAGTGTAGGGCAGCTATGCTGCATGACAACATGCACCTTTCCATGCTTATGGTCCATGTCCAGCAAGTGGAGGAAAGCAGGAAGAGGAAGCACACTAGGGGAGGGAACAGGTCAAGGCAAGCTGAGAAGAATGTTTCAAGGAAGAGAAGTACTGAAATCAGGGATAAGCCCAGGTTTAATAAGGGACTCTCCCACCAAGGGGAGTCAAGTTCATCCAAGGGTTGCTATGATAGGGATTCCGAGTCCAGAGTTAAGAGAAACGATGAAGTAGATACACCTCAGGAGAGGCCACCTTGCAGGAAGTGTGGAAAACTGCATAGAGAAGAGTGTATGATGGTCACTAACGCTTGTTACAGTTGTGGCAAACCGGGTCACATGGTGAAGGATTGTCCGAATAGGAGAAGTCAAGAACAAGGGAAGGAGACAGTTCAGCCTAATGGTCCAAGTGAAGAGGCTCCAAGGATCCAACGATTCTTCGCACTCAAGTCTAGGGGTGCAGGGGAAGGCACCTCTGGTGAAGTCTCGGGTGCGTAGCCTTAATTAGTCTTTCATGTATTTGATTGTGTATGGTGTTTATGCACTAGTATGAGATTAATATGTTTGAGTCATCATGTTGGTTGCTGATTTGTATGACTTATATGTTTACTTATGTTGTATTCTTTGATGAGACTAGTTTATGAAAGAGTTCCTTAGTTTATTAATGTGAAGCTACTAGTAGGTTTCAAGGATGTGCACCATCATGTTAATATGTGAATCAGATATTCACCAATGGGGAGTATTGAATTACCTATGTAAGCATACATTCTATAGATGACTTACTTATTGTTAGTAAGGAGTAGTGTCATTTGGGGACGAATGTTCCTAAGGGGGGGATAATGTAACAACCCTAAAAATGGATATGATAAGTAATGCTTAATGTGGCTAGAATGCCTACGATTAGACCGGGTTCACATGGATTGATGCGCGTGGAACCATACCTCAGAACCCTTGCTACAGCCAAGCAAACTATCTTGGGGAGTTAGTTGAGCTAGGAAAGGTTGGGTCCAGCCATGTAGGGCTCTCGAATACGAAGAGTTACTCGATGGAGTCTTTACCGGACATAAAAAGGGAAAATCTTAGGTTTGGAGGGTCTAGGGGTAAAATGGTCTTTTTCCAGGCTAAGTGTAGTATCGTAATTACCCTAAATATATAATGAATTATTTAATTAATAAGGTGGAGGGGCATTTTGGGGAGAGAGGGCCGAAAATGGGTTCTAAGAGTGAAGTCTTGCTCCACCCGGGTTCGAACGTAGGTGGAAGCAATGAATTAAATTTGGTTTTATTTAAATTGGTAAATTAATGTAATTAATTAATATTTATTATTAATTGGCTGATTTAAAATAAAAGGAAATCATATTTTTACTATATTTAATTAAACCTTATTTGACTAAGTCCTAAACTAGACTCCTAAGCCTAAGAAAACTCTCCTCTCTCACGCTCATCTCTCTCTCACGTCTCTATCACTCTCATTCACGTTCTATCTGCCAAATAAAGTACAAGATCAGTAGGTAAACCAAAGTTCTTAGCACTTGAAGAACTCACAACGAAAATTATAAACAAACAACTAATCAAACACGTTAGGCAAAGAGAGGGTTTTTCCGTCGAGTTGGTGTTGAAGCTCTTGGATTTAGACGTGTGTTTGGGGAAGCTTTGGGCAGCAAGTTCAAGGTTTGAACATCAAAATAAGGTATGGGTTCTCTTCTCTCTTGGTCCCTTTCCCAAGATACCCCTTAAGATTCAGTCAATTCTAATCCGAAAACTAGGATTTGTTCCCCGTTGCATGTCCCTGTCACTAGCTCCCATTGAATCATAGGTTGGTTATGTTTGATGGTAGAAAAACTAGGGATGAAACGTGTTTTCGTGATGATTATGTGTTTATATGTATGTTTGGAATTATGTGAATTATGTTGATGTTTTCCGAAAATGTAACTACATGTGTTGTATGTGTTGCCGTGGCTATTGGTCATGGTTTAGGACTTGAAATAGCATGATAGTTCTTTATATTTCATGTACACATGTTATTGTAAATCGTGATGTTCATATGAGTTGAAATGTGGCTGATTTGAGTGATAATATCTTGGCTAAATGAATCCATGAAAATGCATCTAAAACGTTCTAAATACACTATGAAATTCCCCTAAGAACTAACGTGCAATGTAATGAAAAAGAAGCTGAAAATGTAACTGAATTTTTCCAGCACTTTGTTGATTAATTTCAGCCAAGTTCAGTGGTTTAAAATGTCATGAAAAGTGAAGAAAAACAAGTGAGGTCATTGAGGGTCAAACCCGTGACCTCACCACGTTAAAAGTTGTGAAAATAAAGAAGTGAAAAACAATGTGAGAAGGGGGAATCGAACAGGGGTCTTGCCAGGGAAATAAACTATGAAAAATAAGGAATGAGAGGAGTGAAATTCAAACCCACAACCTCTCAGACAACTTAAGGAAAGAATTAAAAGAAAAGAAATGTGAGGCGTGGGAATCGAACCCACGACCTCTAGGCAGTAAATGAGAGTTAAAAGAAAATGAAAAGAAAAGAAATGTGAGGCGTGGGAATCGAACCCACGGCCTCTAGGAAGTAAAGGAGAGTTAAAAGAAAATGAAAAGAAAAGAAATGTGAGGCGTGGGAATCGAACCCACGACCTCTAGGCAGTAAAGGAGAGTTAAAAGAAAATGAAAAGAAAAGAAATGTGAGGCGTGGGAATCGAAACCACGACCTCTAGGCAGTAAAGGAGAGTTAAAAGAAACTGAAAAGAAAAGAAATGTGAGGCGTGGGAATCGAACCCACGACCTCTAGGAAGTAAAGGAGAACTAAAGGAAAAATAAAGAGAGGCTGTGGGGGTTCGATCGCACAACCTCATTGTCAACGCGAATAAGTCAGGAAAGGGAATTTAAATAAAAAAAAGGGGGACTGTGGGGGTTCGATCCCACAACCCCTCGACCAAGGAAGAGAGAGTTTAAAGAAAAGAAATTAAAAGAAAATGAGGTTGTGGGGGTTCGATCCCACATTCTCTCAATCCTATTGAGCGAAAAATGAAGAGAAAAACTAAGGGAAAAATAAAATGAAGGTGTTGGGGCTCGATCTTGGGTCCCCAAGCCGTGTTGACCAATATAAACTAAATGAAAAATGTAAGTGTTGTCCAAGGGATTAGAAACCGGTTTCCCTTGCCCAAATTCCGTATTGATACATAAGTCATACGTGAATAAATGTGCAAAAATAATGTTGCTTACATAGATCGAAATCGAAATCTTGGTATACTTACAAGATGCATAAGTCTTGTACCACATAATCTTAGGAAGATATGAATCACTTAAACAAACTATGAAGTGAGCTTCATGGATTGTATGTATAGACCCATAAGTCTAGCATACATATAAAAATAAGTGAACCTAAGATGTATGTAATGAAATGATGTAACCCTTGAAGGGTTAGGTAAGAGTGTAAAACACACTAAATGGCCAAGTGCATTGGCATATGACGATATGAATATTATGTAATGAAATGATGAAACCCTAGAAAGGTTAAGTAAGAGTATGAAACACACAAATGGCCAAGTGCATTGGCATATGATGAAATGAACATTCACGTAAAATGGGGTGAGTAATTATGAAGAGCAAATGTGCTAATGTTAATGAATGTGGTGACAACATGATAAGAGGCTAATGTGAAAGATGAGAGCAATCTCAAATGAGCCTAAGTAAATGTTACCAAAACGTACTCACCTATGAGAGTGTAAAGTTAATGAAGAGACCAGTTTCTATGAACACTCTAATGAAAGTATTGAGAATAATGTATACTTAATTCTAATTATGAGATGAGAAATCATCTATTGAGCTACGATGTCCTCATACTAGAATCCATCTTCCATGACGTATGAGTTGAATGAAATGGAACTTTATACTGAGCACCGATAAACTAGCTATGAGCATTGATGCCTTCTTTCGAGAAGGGCGGAGGTTCACGTAACTCTCATGAAATTAGACTGTCCGGCATGCCGGGTATGGGTCTCCTTATATTTCCTAGTCTTCGAACCTATACTGCCAATATAGGGATCTGGCGGGGTTCAATGTCCATGTACGCTAGCATGTTTTGGGTCACTTTGGCTGGTGATTCCACCTTTTTTCGATGTGGGGGAGACACTGGATTTCATGATGCTCACATGATCTATGTCGGTTAAAGTTAAAGTTCCCAATGAATGAATAAGGCCAGCCTCAAATGATGCACATAATGAAGTGAACGATACCAAAGGTGCTAGGATAGGATAATCAAGAGGTGCGCTAAACTCAAGTAATGACACTAGGTTATTATTGATCATTGCACAGCAAACCCGATGAGAGTCTTAAACTATATCCTAGGTATAGCTTGTGTTTACACTAGCTTATGAATGAATGAAATGAAGTACGTATGAATGAATGAAGCGGACTCTGTGTTTGCTAAAGAAGACTCCCTAGTTGAGGTCCCATATGTTGAGCCCTCATTTTGGGAAGTCTTAATGTCAAGTCCATGATTCCAAGGTCTCATGGCATATGAATGAATGATATGAAAGATGTTATGTGCTATATGCAATATGATATGTGCTATGTGTCAGATGTTATGTGTTGTGTGCAATATGATAAGTATGATGATGCATGTTACTCTCATGGCATGACTTTCCTAATCCAAATTTGGAAAGCTCACTGACTTTCCTAATCCAAATTTGGAAAGCTCACTGACTTTCCTAATCCAAATTTGGAAAGCTCACTAACTTTCCTAATCCCAATTTGGCAAGTCCACTGACTTGACTTTCTATAATCATGTTGTTAGGAAAAAGCTATTCTTACTCATGCATGTCCTTGGTGTGTGCTTGCATATACCCATACTTAGTACAAGTGTGTACTAATTCCATACAACTCTATATGTTTAGGTGCAGGCACAGGTGGACGCTAGAGCTTACAGGTTGACGTTGCAGCTATCCGGACGTGGAGCTTTCATCCGGACTTGGTAGGCCCTCATGCTTTAGAGGATGTCTATTGTTACTATCTAGATTAGATGTAGGCTTTAGCTAGTGGAGTATGTTCCACTAGTGTTTCTTTCCGTTTTTATTTAAGACATTGTATTGGTGCCATTTTGGAAATTATGCATTTTATGCAGTATTGAACTATTTCTTTTAGTTGATAATCTTAATGTTAGATGGTTGATGGTGAACATTATGAATGTAAGTAGAATGACCTTTATGCATGATAAGAAACAAAAAGTTTCAAATTTTCCGCTAAAATTAACCTAGATGAAGTAAGAATGACGTAAGTAGGCTTGTCTGCGACCTCTGAGAGGTCAATGACGCCGGTCTCGTCTGGGGTCTTCACTCCGATCGTGACATAAGAGTAGAAGTGCCCAGATTTAGAAGAATGCATTTAGAAGTGTAGTAATCTAAGAAAGGGAGATAGTGATAAATATTGTTGTAGTTATGCACCCAGTAAGTTATTAATAAGGAGTTTTTCCCTTATGTGTTGCTTAAGAAGTATTACTTTTGTGTGGCTTTCTTGATAGAAGGTAGAGTAATTGTTTCTAGTTAGGATGAAATAGAGTATACTTTAACCATAAGGGAGTTTATGACAATGTACCCTTGTGTTAGTGAAGACCAAGTATATGTGTTTAATAAAAGAGTAGAGTATTCATGAGGTGAAAGATCTAGACTTATGCTTTTTTTAGGGAGAGCCCCATGGTATTCAGAGGGTTATAGAATTAATTAAGCAATGATGTATAGTGAAAGGGTAAATAATACTTAAGTGGTGAAAATGAATTTTACGATAATATGTAAATAGGTAGAATTGGAGATAAAGATTGACTACATGTCATGAAGTCTTAGTGGACGAGTGTTTCTTAATTTTTTCAAGAAGTTGTAAGTGAGTATAATATGCAAGAAATTATATTGATTTTTGTGTTTAGTACTTGGCATTAAGCTTAAATTTAAGATGTGTGTCGTAATCAAAAGGAGATAATATGAGGGTGATGATGTTAGTTTTGAGATTTGACATAGAGTATGTGAGTAATTAAGGTGTTAGTTGTCAATGAATGTGAGTGGTACAAGTGTTGTATTATGACTCCTTGATGAGAGAAATGACGTGTGACTAAGACATTAGATTAACGAGAGCATTAAGAGTTGTACCCTAGGTTGTATGTAGTTAGACGAGGTTCTAATTAAGTTTATGATTTTCTATATGTGCCTAGATAGTATATTTGAGTCGTAAATGTGGAGTAGGCTAGTTTAAACATTATTTATTACCCTTAAGAGTTTGGTCGAAGGGATCATATATAACAAATACTGAGCCTATTAAATATAGTTCAAGTTTCCTGCCATTAGGTAGATATGAACTTAGAAGGACAGTGACAGTGGGCCAAAAAAGAGAAGCAAGACTATTAAGAGTTTCATTGTGAGACTTTATAAGACAATATAAATCCTGATTACAGAAATACTTCTATTGAAGCGAGAAGAAGATAAGAGAACCACCTTAGAAAAAAGTCTTATAAGCAATCTTAATACCTACACGTGGGGAGTCTAGTTAGAATGAGATTAGCGTTTCCTGAATATTACAGTAAAGTAAACGCAGACTAGTATAGATATAATAGAATAGATCCATAGCTTTAAAGTCTCGACTTCAAAGCTAAGGGCGAGATTATAAGGTGAAACACCAAGTCAAGTGTGGAAAATCATATACTGATGTTCTCAGAAAGAGTTTTAGTGATATATCAATACATTCATAATCTAGTATATTCCTCAAAGTTTATTCATTACAACATCTAGTTGATGCCTCTAATATCATAATTTTTTCCATGACATATTCTCATAAAGTTCAGACAAATTCACATCTATGCCGAGTTTCCACAATAAAAAACAAAGTGTTTACCCAATTTATCTCAATCCTACTCCATAAAGTTATGGATACAAGCCTCATGATATGTACCTATTCCTTTACCCACTCATGTCTTGAAGTTTCCCAAATAGGTCTCGAATTAGTTCATGAGCAAAGCTGACTTATTAGAGAAAGGTTTAAAATAACTCAAAATTGACAAAAGTCTTATGCCGATGTTAGAAGAAGAGATCTTATTAGGGAAGCTTAGTCCACATTTTGTAGGCCCATATTATATTTTGATACGTGTTAGCAAGGTTCCTTATGAACTTTATTTGACAAATGACTTGGCATTAGTGCATTTGGTTTTCCCTATATTTATGTTAAAAAATGTGTTGGTAATCCGACATCCATAGTTCCCTTAGAAGGTCTGGGAATTAAGGAGAATCTTTCATATGAGGAAGTTCTGGTTGAGATTTAGGATCGGGAAGTCAAGAAGCTGAGAAAAAAGAAGGTGCTTCCGTGAAAGTGTTATGCAGGAATCATTTAGTTGAGTGTGCTACTTGGAAGGTCGAGGCCAATATAATGTCCCTATATCCTCATCTTCTTCCTTTTACTCCTACTCTAGCTTGAGGTTGAGATCCTCATGGTTGGATCTTTTGGTATCATGTGTTTTAGATGTTTGTATGATTTTCGTATTATGTATGTTCATGAAAATATTAAATTTTGAGAAAAATGAGTCAACTTGACTGATTTCTACATATTTATGTGCATATTATAATGAATTGCATATAGACACTATGATATGATGTTTTTAACATGTTTTAGTTTTGAGTTGATGTTTCAGCTGTAGATACATGCATTTGAGTATATGTTGCATATGAGTTTCATGATATGAATATATGAGTATGTTTTAGCTTGGAGTTTAGATTTTCTCCTTGTATATGTGCATTTATGTGATTGCATGCATGATGGGCTGCTAGGCTTGAGTTTTTTATTTTAAAGATATGCCTGGAATCGCATTCGAGGAAAATGTTCCCAAGGTGGAGATAATGTAATACCTTAGAATCTAGTATATTAAGCAAGGGGATAGGTCGTAATTCATGAGCCAAAGATGATATCCTTGGCAACCTTCACATGGGCCCAAACAGGTCGTAAAGGGCACCACGAGGCATGGTGCTTCCTGTTGTGGCTCACAAAATGGAGCTAAGGAAGCCTCTCTTCCCATGAGCACCCACACAACTCGTGAAGAGGTCAACGAGCATTGGTGATAGCCGTGGAGGGGAGGCAATATCTTACCAAAGTCCTCCACAGGATGCATTAGACGGATCGTGAATGCCACTACGAGCACTGAAGTTGGTCGTGGTCTAGAGGGAGTTTAAGTAGTGGCAATACAAGCCCCTGGTCATGGACCACAGCTGCCACTATGGTCCATGTTGTCCTTTATGGGTCATGGTGCCTTACATGAAGAGGCAAAGTCAGTTGTAAGCTTAGGGGCTTTTGGGTCTTTTCTAGTTTTAATTAGATAAAGCTATGTCATTTACCCAAGCCTAGGTACCGTATATAAGTGATTTTAAGCCCAACACTCACCCATTCAAGTCATTCTCTCAAACTCACCAAAAGAAATTGGGTTCTCCTCCCCCAAAACATGTCTCTCTCTAAAAACTTGAAGAAAAAGAAGGGTTCAATCTAGCGTTTCAAGTAAATCTTCCATTTTCACCATTGAATATATCATTTGTATTATAGGTATGATAGTTTTCATATATGGATTCCTTATGTTCATTTAGTTTCAAAATTCTCCTATTTTCAAAGAAAGAAATTCCTAATTGAGTTAGGGTTTTGTTCAATTTCCATGGCTTCTATTCAATAATGATTTAAATGATTGAAGTATGTTCTATTATGCATGAATTTATGAAATACTATGATTTTATGATGATTCCCAGATGAACCCATGTAATCCCCATGTTTTCTTTTTATGATGATGTGATGTGAGTTTTGAATTATGAAGAATGATATAATGAAATTAAGCATGTTCTTATGAGAATTATGTAAATACTTTTAAGGATGCTTTAAGAGTAAAGGAGAGGATTTTTGTTAATTTGTTGATAGGATTTCTCATAAACACATTAATATGCGATTGTGAAAGTTTTCTCACATAGTAAGGATTCTAAGGTATAAAGGTCTTGTCACCTAATTGAATCAAAGATTATGAGCCATCCTAATAAACCTAGCTTGGATTGTTTAATGCATGATATCTTTCCATGGATGTCTTATGACTTATCTTGGATTGGCAAGATGATGTTCCCTTCCATGGGTAATGAGAACAAGTAAGAAATGACTATTCAGTGGGATTTATGCTTACCACGGAGAGGGCATTGAGATGGAAGCTCTCCCATTAGTAGAGGCCGGGTTTCTAGTAGCAATCTCGATATCCTTGACCTATGTGCCCCAATCGGATGATTGTCTAGATATACATTAGCTAGTGGATCTCCTTAATCTAGAAGTTCATGGATCTTGCCTTGACAAGAGGATAACCATTTCCGGTATGGGAGGCACCAGAAGATCATGTTATAGATCACATGGTCTCTATGTCTTTTAAGGCTACTCCCATAATAATAATAATAATAATAATAATAATAATAATAATAATAATAATAATAATAATAATAATAATAATAATAATAATAATAATAATAATAATAATAATGAATTAAGGTTACTTCAAGAGTATCTCATATGTGTTCAAAGATTTTAAAGATGTTAGATTACAGTGACAATGTTTTATGAATTATGTTTTCAATCCTTCTTATATCATCTTCTATCTTGGTCAATTGCATGTCATGAAATGTGCCATTTTAGCATGATTTGAATGTTTTAGGCATGGATATTGTAACATTCCGTATTCCAAATAGACCTAAAGTGGAGATTTTGAGACGTTACAGGTGCAACCCATAATTTCCATCCATGGACCGTAGAGTGACCCACGGCCCGTGCTGATTGTTCGTGGTTCATTACTGTGACTCCTCTTCAGAGAACACTAGGAAAATTATATTAGTGCTCACCCACGACTAGACCTATGGTACGTAGGCTAGGCCACTGTCCGTGGATAAGGCCCCAAGTACCTAGCCCCAGTCACAACTAACGGTTCACCCATATAGACCGTTAGTCCATCTACAGTCCATGGGTGCCGTCCGTCGGCCACTCCAACAACAATTAAGTTGGGGTCTTTTGGTCTTTTCCTATTTTATTGGACCTCTAAACTACATTGTTTTAACCCTAAACTACATTGTTTTGGTTAGCATTGAAACATAACTAGAACATACGTTAAATCATTTATCAAAACCAAGAAATTAAATTGTAAGAGGAGAAAAAAGTCAAGAACCCTAGTTCAAGAATGCAACAAGGTTTCATCAATTCTAGCCCCAAAATAGAAAGATTTCTCTATGGAATTCGTCACCAAATATGTGAGATTTCAGTAGTGGATTCCTTTCATCCACCAGGTCTCTAGAATTCAGTCAGATTCTTGATTCCTTATTATTAACTAGACATAGGGTTTCTAGATTTTCAGCAGATTATCATAAATTAGTTAGTTACATGTTTCCAAATCAAATTATCATATTATTACTTTGTTTCTAGCATAAATTTTAGAACCATAGCTATGTAGTTCTTTAGTTCTTGAATTACACATGCTAGGTAAGGTATTTCAGTGCTTCAGATATACATGTCTTATTTTTTAAATGTGTCCTTATCGGTATATTAATGTGTATTCACCATTTGCATGTCAGTTTGAGCTATCCAATATCATATAGTAATTCATTCATAATGTGTTAATCATTTCATCTATTGGGTGTAGCAATATAAAGAGTTGGACTAGGGTCAGTTGCTCATATAGTCCAAAAACTACGAGCCACATAGGTTGTAAGTCCCCTCTGTGGGCATCATTTTAATGATCAGGACAGCGTCCATCTACACCTTTGGATGAGTGTATTAGGTCCTCTCGATGGGGGGTATACATCAGACTCCATATTTAGCTCATGTGGTTTTGTTATCGGTTATTAGTAGCTCACATAGTTCTGTCAGACTCCATTGAATTGACCACATTTCAATACACTCATTATTCCGTCTCAACATGTTATAAATTTGGTTATTGCATCGCTTAGCTCACTATTCAGTATCTATATCATGTTCAGATTATACTCTTTCTTTATTGCTTGTTTTGCTATATATTTATTTCAGCTTTACTCTATCATGCATGCTCAGTACCTTTTAAGTACTGACACATACTCCGTACTACATCTTCTCGTGATGTAAATCTAGGTTCACAACACCCAAATCAGTCTTAGATTAGTTCCCGATCTCATGTTCAGCAGCATCAGTGGTGAGTTTTCATTCTTTGAGGACAAAAGTCATATTATCTTTCATCTTTTCAGTCTTTTAGTTTCATTTTTGCTAGACTTAGCTGGGACATCTCCCAGCACTTCTAGTCAGTTAGAGGTTAATTTCTGACATAGTTATAATCAAATTAGTCTTTTGAGTTTAAGATTTCTTTGGTATTAAACTTTCAAATTTCATATCAGATTTACTTTATGATTAGATTCCGCATCAGTTATTATTATTCTTCGTATGCCCATGTCATGCCAGTAGGGTTAGCTTGGGGTCACTTATGATCATAGGTCCCGTGTCTACATCTGATGGGTAGCTTTGGGGCGTGACAACTGTCATACTTGGTGCATTATTTTACCCTACTGCATACTCTTGCCCACATTTTTCTTAAATGCATGGTTCAATACTTAGGGTTCTTAGTTTTGTGGCAAGTGGTTGACTTGGTTTATTTCCGCATTGGTGAGTCTTCAAGGTTCTTAGTTATGTGCTTTAGAAATTTAAATATCGAATGCGATATTAAGAGCATGAGGTAGTGCATGTCTATTAAATTATGTGTTCTTGCACGTCTTTCCATATGTGGCATATTCTTTTCATGTAAATTCAATTTTTTATGTGCCTATTGACTATATTGTTTTCACTTGAATTTAGTTAAGTTCTCTATGAGTTTAAATAGTGCTTCCTGCATTAAATGCATAACGGATTAATTGACTCTTAAGTCACTTGTGCATGCACGACACACTAGTCATGTGAGTTTGCATAACTCTCAAGATATGACAAACTCTTTTTACTTGAATTCAAATGAAGCGCCTATTTCCTAAATTCTTCTCTCCTGAATGTAATTTTCAATGTGCTCATTCCCTTGATTTTTACGTGGTTTTAGTTATGTGATTAGCAATTTAAATTGTAATTGTGTGTTAAAGGTGTGTGGTACTTGACCATTCTTAACTCGTGTGTGTCTGCACAACACATTAGACATGTGGCCATGCACATTTGTCTTATGTGTTATACTCCTTTATCATGTTCAATTTTTTATGCTTCCATTACCTTTTTTTTCCATCTTATTTTAGTTATGTGCTTTACGTATTTAAATATTGATTGTGATATTTAATGTGTGAGGTACTTCATAACTGTTTTGTTGTGTGAGCTGGCACAACCTTTCAGATGTGATCGACTCTTTTCATGTGAATTCATTTTTTTATGTGTCCATTCCCTAGATTTCATGGGAATTAAGTTAAGTATTTTTATGAATTTAAATAGTGATTGCGACATTAAAGACGTAACTTATTGGTTGACTCTTAAGTCATGTGTTCTAGCATGACACACTATTCATCAAAGCCTGTACAACTCTCGAGATATCACAAAGTCTTGTCTTGTAAATTCCAATGAATTTCCTATTCCCTAAATCTTTTCAAGTAAATTTATGTTTTCATTGTCATGTGAATTCATTTAATTCCTCAATAATTTTTTACTTTTACCTTATATTTTTTTTGTGAAACCAATTTAATTAAGTTTCTTAACTCTAATGATTTTTCGCGTTTTGATCAACTTATGTAAAGTGCATCTTTTGAACATTTTTAATTTTAAATGTCTCTTTTGGCATCGAAATCTACGCACATATATTAAGCTACTACTCTTGGGTTGGTGACAACACTGATAGAAGAACTAAAATATATTTTAAGATTACTTCCGTAAAGGAGGACAGGGGTAAGTCGCTTAATATGGCGATAACCTGATCTCTTTTTATCAAAATGAACCGAAGTCAATATCACCACCCTTTCTTCTTTACGACCATCCTCTAACCCAAGATGCTTTAAGAAGTTACCTTTTAGCTATACGCCGTGGCTTGGACCTAAAAGGCCGCACAACAAATAATACATACAGAACTACTCCAAAATGTATAACATGCTAAATGACTCTTAAGATATATGTTCCTTCACTACACACTTTTTCATATGAGTATGCACGACCCTTCAGATGAAATAAACTCTTTTCACATTCATTTGATTCTTTTTTGGGTGAAGTTAGTTATGTTTTTGAATAATTCAAATGGTGATTTCACATTAAATGTTTGAGGTACATATCAATTCTTTACTCGTGTGTGTCTTCACAACACATTTGAATCATGATCTTGTACATTTGTTTAATGTTCTATACTTTTTTTATGTGAATTCAATTTTTGATGTTTCTATTTCCTAGGATTTTTCAAATTAATTTAGTTATGTGGATTAGAAAGTAAGATGAGCGAGGCACTGAAGGATTATTAAATTATGTGTGCCTTCACAACTTTCGATATGTGGGAGATTCTTTTCTTGTGAATTTGATTTTTTATGTGCCTACTCATTTTTCACGTGAATTTTGTTAAATGTTTTATAAATTTAAATAATGGATATTACATTAAAGGCATAATGTATTGATTGACTTTTATGTCATGTCTGCCTGCACGAC
This sequence comes from Solanum sitiens, assembly GCA_016801875.1. Classification (NCBI taxonomy): domain Eukaryota; kingdom Viridiplantae; phylum Streptophyta; class Magnoliopsida; order Solanales; family Solanaceae; genus Solanum; species Solanum sitiens. The sequence goes on from JABWTJ010000006.1 coordinate 1,892,369, forward strand.
ACAACTAGTCATGTGATCCTGCACAACTTTCGAGATATGACACTCGTTTCACGTGATTGAGATGAAGTGTCTATTTCCTAAATTCTTGTCACGTGAGTTAAATTTTTAATTTGTTCTTTCCCTTAATTTTTTCCAGTTGAATTTAGTTATGTGATTTAGGAATTGAACTAGTGATTGTGCCTTAAGGGCATGAGGTACTTCACCATTCTTAACTCATGTGTGTCTCCACAACAAACTAGACATGTGACACTACATGTTTGTTTGATCTGTTACTGCTTCAACGTGATTTCACTTCTTGATGCGTACATTACCTCTATTTTTTCAAATGATTTTACTTATTTAATTTAGGAATTTGAATATTGATTACGATAGTAGATGTGTGAGGTACTTAATAAGTGTTAAGTTGTGTATAACTGCACGACTTTTTAGACGTGGTGTACTCTTTTAACATGAATTCAATTTTTGTGTGGCCATTCCCTAGATTTCATGGAAGTTTAGTTAAGTGTCTTAAGAATTAAAATAGTTATTGCGACATTAAAGACGCAGACTATTGAATGACTCTTTAAATCATGTGTGCTAGCACGACAAACTAGTCATCAAAACATATAAAAGTCTAGAGATATAACAAACTCTTGTCACGTGAATTCAGATGAAGTTCCTATTCCCAAAATCTGGTAACATGAAATCAATTTTTTCATTTTCATGTGAACAATTATGTCATTAATAAATGTTTATTTTTACCTTCTTAGATTTTTTACGTGAAACAAATTTAATTAAGTGAAACAAATTAAACTTTATAGCACTCCAATGATTTTCGCATTTTGATCAACTTCTATAAAGAGTAACTTTTTGAACTTTTTTATTTTAAAATGTCTCTTTTGGCTTAGAAATCTGCACACAATATGAAGCTTCTACTCTTGGATTGGTGACAACACTAAAACAAGACCTCAAATAGATTTAAAGATTACTTACTTAAAGGATAGGGAAAAACTGCTTAATATGGATTAGCCCAGCTTCTTTCTATCAAAGTAAATAGAATTTGAAAGCTCACCACTCTTCTTTACTTAATGACCAACCTCCGACCCAAGTTTATTTTAGAGGTCACCTTTTAGCAATAGGCATAGGCATGGACCTAAAGGTCCGTATGAAATTAAATGTGTGAGATACATAATGACTCATTAAGGCGTAACGTATTAAATGAAACTTACGTCATGTGTTCCTGCACGACAGACTAGTCACCTAAGCATGCATAACTCTTAAGATATACAATACTCTTTTCACATTCCCTGCATTCTTTTCCCATGAAGTTAGTAATGTTATTTTATAATTTCAATAGTGAATGCGCACTAAAGTCGCGAGGTAGAAAAAAAATTCTTAACTCGTGTGTGTCTGTACAACATGGTAGACACGAAAACCTACACGTTTGTTTGATGTGCTAAACTTTTTTCACATGAAAAGCATCTTTTGTTTGTCCATTTCCTAGAATGTTTTAACGTTAATTTAGTTATGTGGTTTAAAAAATGTAAATATTGAATGTGATATTAAATGCGTGAGGTGTTGAATGACTATTAAATTATGTATGTCTGCGCAACTTTCCAGACGTGGCAGATTGTTTCCATGTGAATTCAATTTTTATGAGTCTATTCACAATTTTTCCACATAAATTTACTTAAGTGATTTATGAACTTAAATATTGGTTTCGATATAAAAGGAATTGATTGACTCTTATGTCCGTGTCCCTGCACGACACACTAGTTATGTGAGCATTTACAATTCCAGAGATATGAAAAACTCTTTTCACGTGAATTCAAATGAAGTGATTATTTCTGAAATTCTTGTCACGTGAATTTGAATTTTAATATACCCATTCCCTAGTTTTTTTCACGTCAATTATTTATGTCATTTTTGAATTCAAATAGTGATTTTTCCTTAAAAGTGCGAGGTACTAAATCATTCTTAACTTGTGTGTGCTTACATAACACACTAGACATGCCAGTTTGCACGTTTGTTTGATGTGTTATACTCCTATCACGTGATTTCAATTTTTGATTCGTCCAGTCCCTATATTTTTTTCACGTGATTTTAGTCATGTTCTTTATGAATTTTAATACTGATTACGATACTAAATGTGTGAGGTATTGCATGAGTATTAAGTTGTATATACTTGCACGACTTTTATGATGTAGCAGAATCTTTTCACGTGAGTTCAATATTTTATATGCCCATTCCCTAGATTTTTTTAATGGGAATTCAGTTAACTGTTTTATGAACTTAAATAGTGATTGCGACATTAAAGGAGTAACATATTGAAGACTCTTAAATAATTTGTGACTGCACGACACACTAGTCATTAGAGCCTATACAACTCGCAAGATATAACAAAATTGTGTCACCTTAATTAAGATGAAGTGCAGATTCCCAATATCTTGTCACATGAATTATATATTTAATATGCTCATTTCCTAGATTCATTGTCAAGTGAATTTAGTTAAATCGTCAATAAATGTTTACTTTTACCTTGTTAGATTTTGTATGGGAAAATATTTTACCTTCTTAAATGTGATTGTTTTGGATTTGAAATCTACATGCATATATTAAGCTACTACTCTTGGGTTGGCGGCAACAGTAACACAAGACCTAAAATAGATTTAAATATCACTTTCGCAAAGGAGATGGGAAATATGATTAAAAGGACCATTGGTCGGGTTCTTTCTATGAAAAGAAATCGAATTCATAAGTGCACCACCCTTCTTCACTCTACGACCATCCATTGACCTAAGATGAGTTAGAGGTTACCTTTTAGCCATGGTCCGTGGCATAGTCGAAAAGGTTGCATGACAATACATGTGTAACATACTGAAGGACTCATACATGTGTAACATACTTACGGGCTCTTAACTCACGTGTGCATGCACAACATACTAGTATATATATTACAATTTTGTTATGTATGTAAAATATGTACAAATGATTCTTTAAATATTTTATTTAATAATAATTATATGCATATTGCAATAAGATGTATTATAAAACAAGCCCAATATATTGAAGCGGAGGACTTTTATTTGTTTCTAAAATGTATTGGGATGCCAAGGATAATTAATTAATAAGTGTGTCTTCGAATCTACGAGGTTTTGTTGCATTGTGTCTTAAAGAAAGGGATTGAGTTACTTTTTAAAATATAGATGTCCATCAAGAGTACAACAACTCAAAATCCTTCAACAAATAAAAGGATGTTTTCACTAAGGGTCATGTGGTACGGTGTATAAAAACAATGCGTAATAGAGTCTATTACTAAAGCGTTTATTTGTAATACTTGTATCAGTTATTCGTAGATCATTTATTTTGATTTGATTGGTTTAATGTATTAAAATTTCTTCATTGTATAAAAATATTTATATCATCCATAATTATGGTGAAAAAGACGTAAAAAGTATTTTTTGAGGGATATTTGAATCTATAACCATAGTAATTGTCACGCCCCGAGCCTACACCCTATACGCCACTAGCACTCGAGAACCATTGATGTCCCCAAGCAAACCCTTGGTCTGACTCAACACTTAGCGGAAGACATACTCATAATAGAATACTTAAATGTAGAAACTTTAACTCAATGTCTCAAAATAAATACTCAAAATATTTTAAGTAAAATATTCACTGGACAAAAGGGGAAACTAAAGTCTCAACATTAACAATGGAAATGAAAAAGACTCATGAACTACTACTGTCTATCTATGAAGCCTCTATTAACTGATATGAACGTCGGGACAAGACCCTTTTACATCCTAATAACAAAACTAAAACGTAACTCAAGGTTGAACCCTCTGGAAAGCAAGGAGGCTCACAAACTCTAGCTGGAACACAACTGGATCTACGAAGCGTCTTTTGATAAATCCTGGTTTCCTGTATTTGCATCATGATAGATGTAGGCTAAATGGCGCTAGTACATGAAATGTACAAGAATGCTAGGGGAAATCTAAAACATGACATAAGCTTGACCTGGAACTGAAGAAACAACTTACCTTATCTCAAATCAACTCAACATCAATTCAACCGTAACTCAATTTAATATAAATAAATGATAAAGATGCAATATAATAAAAGATCTTCAAATAGGATATAACAACTCAATGTATTTAAGAATACAAAATACCTCAAGTTGTATTTAAAATACAAAAGAACTTTATTTAGAGATTCTCTAACCGACAACCATTACTATGAGCTTTGTGATTATATAGCGTCTTGCCAATGCGGTCAAAACTGTCCTATACCTTGCCGGATTACAAAACAACCTCAACTAAGTGGGTCCACTATATTCACAAAAATCAACAAGGAATCATCTAAAAAGTATGACCCATTCTACGTACATTGGTTACATGGTTTATGAGGAATTTGAGTTGTTTGAACTCGTCCCCATAACGGTGCTTAATACTACTCTCAAAATATACTATGATTATATGTTTACAGACATTTACTCATCCTCAAACTTTAAGATATTTTACTCAAAAAATTATATTAAAAGATATTATACTCAAAACTCCTCATGAACTCATTTAGAAATAAAGATTCCTCATCATTTTAAATGTAAAAACATTTATTCATCGAAAATACTTAGCTCCATATATTAATTTTGAAAAATGAAACTCAACTCTACTCATGTTCATACTCAAGTTCTCAAGTCTTAAAAGAAGTTTTAAAAGACTACAAAATACTTCTCAAAATATCTCGAAAGAACTCTCAATACTTAACTCTTACCTCCAAATATTATGAATGATTTCTCGATTTTTAGATGTAGTTAAGAGTAGTTAGAATCAAAAAGGAGTAAAGGTCTCCTTTAAAGGAACTCAAATAGGACAAACGACAAAAAATCAGAGGGGGCAAGTGACCCTGGCTCACTGAGTGGTGCGGGTTACCTGCCCTATACTATAGAGTATTCTTTGAGGGGCATAGCTGGAACAGCGCGTCAACCCCTTGCCCAGAAAACCCGACTAATTTTCTTTCTCGTTTTCTAACCCTAATTCACCTAGATTTGAATGGTTTCTTCCAAACTCACTTAGATTCAAATAACCAACATAAGTACAAGAAAAACTACTCAAAACAACCCTCAAATTCCTAAAATTAATCTCCAGAACTCATCAAAGCCTCAATAATAGAGATTAACGAAAGAAACTTCAAGAAAACTCATCAAGAGCTGAAATCATCCAATCTCAAGAATGAAATTGCAATAAAATCACATGATTGGCGTGTGGTGAACGAACCCGACACTATGAGATCTCAAATACCTCTTAGGTATCAAAACCTTAGTGAAAATCCACAACAAAATTTGAGAATATTGACGAACGGCTTAAAGCTTCCCTTTTTTCTCCTCTTTTCTCTTCTTGAACTCTTTTCTAAAACCTTAAGCGTAATTAGTATTGTGAAAACTGACCCAAATAATTTTAGAACCCTAAAACCTTACGAAGTACTTTTTAGCTTACGGGGGCGAGGAAAATATGAAAATAACCCTAATAAATTTAGGTAATTTCCTTTCACTAGATTGTTGACTTCAAACGGTCATATCTCCCTTATCGAAACTCAAAACTTAGAAAACTTTGTGGCGTTTGAAAGAAGATTTAATGACCTTTCATTTGATATCTTATTGGCCACCTAACTCATCCTGTGCTGAATGTAATGATCATTCAAAGTGGACCCACAACTCACAATTAAAGCTTAACTTGCAAAAATTTTAATTTGGTTCTTTTTCAAATTAGTTCTTTTTGAATCTTGCTCTTTCTTAGGCGGGATGTTACAATATATCCCCCTTGAGAGAATTCCTTCTCGAAGGAGATCACTCTAAGTAGAACTAACGGTGGCAACATCTAACGCCCAACTCAAACAACCAACATGCAATTCAACACAACATAACATAGAAATTAAAAGAGTGTTAGACAAAGAATCATTACCTTTGTTTGAAATTTCTTAGGACGGAAAAAGATGTGGGTATCTCTTCTTCATATCCTTCTCACCCTCCCAAGTAGCTTTCTCAAAAAACTGGTTCCTCCATATGTCACGACTTGAGAACACCCCCGAGTCATGGCACGGCATACTTGACCCTAAAGGGGTCTTGTACAAGCCTCTTAGCATTCATTCATCACACAGGCAATAAAAATAGTGCGGAATTCAAACTATTGTTAATAAATCCAACAATCCAGTACTCATTTATAAAACAACAGAATACTAAGTCAAAACATAGCCATCTTAGACACAATATCAATATCATAGGGACACGACCCTTCACAATTGAAAAGAAACTACTAAAAGTCTATTACATAAAAAGGAAACATAAGAAATCTCCTCGAATCCATGTGGACGTACCAATTCTTGATGAATAGAAATCTAAGCCTTCAACTAGAGAGTCCACATACCAGCTGCAATCTACACGAAGAAGATGGTGTTAGCACAATTAAGCACTAAGTATGCTTACCATGCAAAATCATGCTAAAAGGGGACATTTTATTGAAAGTCATGTTTTTATGCCATTTTATAAAACTTCATGCACATTTGAACAATAAAGGCATAATATAAGTCACAACTAACATACAAGTCACACTTAACATTTGAATACAATCACATGCATATACTTTTACCTTTACGTTGAACCTTCACTTCAAGTAATTCTTAAGCTATTCCTAGTGCAATGTGAGGATAGCGTCCCATACCAACATCCAAACCAAGGCACCGCGTTAGGATTACCCAAGTGCATTCACCATTTATACTTTCACCTTTACACATCAAAACATTAAGATACATGAACATCATAAGAATCACATCATCATATTAAGACCAACATCTAAGACAACTCCAAATCGTACTTGTGCAATGTGTAAGTAACATCCGATAATACTTCTCACACTAAGCACTCCTTAAAACTCACCCTAGACAAGGCACATTTATCTATAGTAATACATTAATGGAGTTACTCATAATACAAACCAAGTATAACATGCATCTTTACATTACAAACATCTTCATTCATAAGACATAAGATCACATTCTCATTAAGGTCATTATAAGAGTACATTCATTTCATTAGCATTACAAGGAACACACCGACTTCTCCCAAATACCTACTTATGCAACACATATGTCATGCCCCGAGCTACCCCCAAGACGCGGACATGGGACCTAGGACCACAAGTGATACGAAGCTAACCCTGCTGGCATGATCATGAGTATACTAAAGAGAATAAACTGGTGCGGAAGCTAAGTCATAAATAAAATGAAAATATGGGGAATACCCATCTACCATAACTGAGATATTTGAAACTAATGAGATTAATACAAAGAAAATATTGACTCAATACTAAGATGAAACTAACTATGTCTGAAAATAGCCTCTAACTGACTAGAAATGCTGGGACAGACCCCAGCTAAGTCTAGCAAAAACTGAAACTAAAAGACTAAAATAATGAAAGTAAACTCAAAATATTTTCCTCGGAGAATGGCGACTCACAACTAATTCTGCTGAAGTGGAGATCGGGAATCAATCTAAGCGTGATATAGATGCTGAGAACCTGAACCTACATCACAAGAATATGTAGCGCAAGTATGCGTCAGTACTTGAAAGGCACTGAGTATGTAGGATAGAGTAAAGTTGAAATTAACATAACTGAATAGTACAAAAGCAAGTATACTGTTCTAAACGTAATATACTGAATTCTGAGCTAACTGGATGGAATGACCAAATTTAAAACACGCTGAGACTGAATACTAACTGAACTGGAAATATGGTCAATGCAATAGATTTTGACTTAATTGTGGGAGCTAATAATAACCGATAATAAAATCACATGAGCTAAATGTGGAGTCCGATTTATACGCCCCATCGAGAGGACCAAATATACCCTGCCAGAGGTGTAAAGGCATCCTGGTGTGATGACTAAACTGATGCCCACATATGGGACTTACAACCTACTTGGCTAGTAGTTCTGGGATTATTTGCATACGATGAACCCTAGTCCAACTCGGTATTATGCTACTCCCAATGAATTAAGGAGGTGCTTTGTAGGCTGCATTAAAAGAAACAATTAATGTATTATATATGGTATAATTTAATACTATGTTTGGTAGATGTGAGCCTATGTAAAACTAATTCATGAATTAGTTTATACATACTACATGGTATTATATGATATATTACTAATACCTTCCATTTGGAGGTATTAGTAATACATAGGATATAATAACATGGGATAAGCACATAAAGACAAAAATATCCCTCAAATATTTTTAATTTTTATTTTAATTTGTTTATTTTATGTTTTATATTTGTACTAGTAAATTATTTAAATAAATTGGTTAACAAATTATTTAGAGAGACTTATTTGTAACTAAATATATATAATTCAAATCAATAAAAATTTGAAATGTGAGTTATTTAACATTTACTAATTAAAAGACAAATATATCACAAATTATTTGTATTTTGAACAATTTAAAAATATTACATACATATTAAAATTATAACTTGCAATTTTGATGTGTAAATGTACATGGTTTATTCCATTTTGCAATTGTTGACCGTCTTTATAATTGTAAAAGTAGTTGGGTTATCTTTTTTAAATTTAAAATTGACATTCTATTAGTGTTCAATTTATTAAGATAAAAATAATTTATAATCAAATAATTCAAGTAGAAAATTGGAAACATGACAACAATTTTTTTTCCTCATAGCTAGTTAGAATGTCATAAAAAGAATATTTTCTGATAATTATCTATCTTGATCCAATTAAATAATAATTTAAGGGTATAGTTGGAAAGACGATTTTTAAAGAATTTGATTTCAAACACAAGTTGGAATTGAATATAATGAACCAATCACTTGATAAAAAAAACCTGCATTACTAATCCATGCATTATTAATCCATGCGTTATTCATTTTTGTACCAAACGACCCCTAGGTGATTAACATATCATGACTGAATTTCTGTAAATACTGGAATGCTCAAAATTGAACAAACAAACTGAGAATGCAACAATTAATCTGATAATGATGCATTAATAATTGAGGCATGTATAACTGAATAATTGAAATATCTGACATAGCATTTGTAACTCAAGAACTAAAGAAATACATAGCTAGGGTTATGAAATTCAAGCAATAAACAAAGTAATCGTAATCTGATTTCAAACATATAACTAACTAATTTATGATAATCTGGTGAAGTTCTAGAAACCCTAGGTCTAATCATGATAAGGAAATCAATAAACTGATTGAAAACTAGGGACCCAATGGGTGAAAGGAACCCACTAGTGAAATCCCACATACCTGGTGATAAATTCCATGGAGAAATCTTTAGATTACAGGGTTAGAACTGATGGAACCTTGTTGTATTCCTGAACTAGGGTTCTTGACCTTTTCTCCTTTCTTGCTTCTAATTTCCTTAGTTTTGATTAATGATTTGACTTACGTAAGTTTTAGTTATGTTTCTAGGCTTAGACTGACTAAAATCTCATGATTTAGGGTTTAAATGACATATCTTAGGGTTTAAACAAACTAGGAAAAGATGAAAAGACGCCTGAAATAATTGTTGTCGGAGCAATCCACGACCTAGACTGACGGTCCGTTGTTCAATCGATTTTAGCAAAATTGATGTACTTGGAAAGATGATTCAATTATCTATCATATCATAGGTCATAACACACCTATAACATTTTATGCTAAAAGTTATGACCATCTGAAGTTGATCCAACAACAATTTCCCCCTAACTGACTACTAACCTTCACACACGGTCAGACCTACGAACCGTAGATCTAACGAAAGTCCGTGCTGGTCTTCTGTAGTTCATGTCAAAGGCTGGGGAATAGGAGTCTTTATTCATGAACAAAAACCTTAGAATGTGGTCTGACCTACAGACGTAGGTCTGTCCGTGTGTCGAGACTTAGTAGATTTTTTCTAAGATGTGTTTGGAAGGGCTACAATGGTGAACCACGGACCCATAGTAAGGGCTGTAGATCAGAATATGGTCCGTAGATGGTGACCGTCGATTGCACCTATAATTTATTTGAAAAGCTAATTTCTGGTCTATTTTGGATACGAGGTGTTACATTATATACCCCTTGGGAATATTCGTCCTCGAATGAAGACTAAACTAGCTGAAATAGAGGGGCTAAGTTGTAATCCCTACTACTAATCACCGAAAACTGAGTTTCTGACTGAATTGAGTTCCAAGAACATGCAAATACGCTAAAAATGCAAGTACAAACTGAGGGAACATGATTTTAAGGATAAATTCACGCATTAATGAATGAAAAATTGAAGAGTAACTATTGGCTCAAGATGGAGTTGAATCGTAAAGAAAGAGGTGAGTATATTTGGCTTTTATGGCTGCTTCTGCTTCACAAGTAGCTCCCTCTATGGACTGACTCCTCCACAAAACCTTGATTGAAGCGACTTCTTTGTTTTTCAACCTTTTCACTTGATGGTCAAGAATCTCAATTGGCACATCCTTATAAGAAAGACTATCTTTCACCGCCACACTCTCTAATGGAACTATAAAGGCTGGATCACCCACACACTTCTTCAAGATCGAGATGTTAAAGAGTGGATGCACTGTTGCTAGATCTGCTGCAACTCTAACTCATATGCCACCTTGCTAACCCTTTTCAAGATCTTGTAAGGGCCTACATATATAGTACTGAGCTTCCCTTTCTTGCCAAATCTCATCACACCCTTCTTAGGTGACACTTTCATGAAAACCCAATCATCAACTTGGAACTCTAGTTCCATTCTTCTTACATCTGCATAAGATTTTTGACGACTTTGTGCTGTCTTAAGTCTATCTCTGATGAGTTGCACTTTCTCCATAGTATAATGGACTAAATCTGGCCCTATCTGAGTTGCTTCACCTACTCCAAACCAACCAACAACAGATCTACATCTACGCCCATACAGTGCCTCATAAGGGGCCATATGAATGCTGGAATGGTAGCTATTGTTGTAGGTGAACTTAATAAGAGGATGATGATAATCACAACTACCTTTAAAATCGATCACACAAGCTCTCAACATATCCTCTAGGGTCTGAATGTTACGCTCTACCAGTCCATCCATCTGCGGATGAAATGTTGTGCTAAGGTTAACCTGAGTACCAAGACCTTTCTGAAATGACTTCCAGAAATGAGAGGTAAGCTGAGGACCTCTATTTCAGATGATAGACAAAGGAACCCCATGCAACCTAACAATTTCATTAATTTAAAGCATGGCATAGTCCTTCACTGAATCTGTAGTCTTGACTGCCAAAAAGAGAGAAGACTTAGTCATCCTGTTAACTATCACCAAAATGGAGTCATGTTGTCTGAGAGTTAGAGGTAACCCTGTGATGAAATCCATATTGATCACTTCTCACTTCCAAGTAGGAATTTCAATATCTTGAGTCATACCCCCTAGTTTCTAATGTTCTACCTTGACTTGTTGGCAATTGGGGCACTTACTCACAAAATCTTCTATATCTCTTTTCATGTCATTCCACCAATAGACTTCCCGCAGTTTGCGATACATCTTAGTGGCACCGGGATGAATAGAATATTTGAAGTTATGGGCTTCTGCAAGAATATGTTGTCTTAACTCGCCCACATCAGGAACACACAATCTACCCTGTTAACGAAGTACACCATCTCTTCCTTGGGAGAAAACCTCCACTCTCTGATTATGGACTGTACCCTTAAGTTCAAGCAAGATTGGATCACTGTCTTGATTTTCCTTAACCTCCACAACCAAAGAAGATTCTGCCCCATTCTGAATTGTTACACCACACTCTGATATGCTCATAAGGCAAACTCCAAGCGAGCAAGCCTATGAACATCCTTCACTAGTTTCTTCTATTCTTTCTCAACATGGGCTACACTACCCATAGATAATCTTCTAAGAGCATCTGCTACTACATTCTCTTTACCATGATGGTAATGCACACTCATATCATAATCCTTAAGGAACTCAAGCCATCTCCTCTGGCGAAGATTCAACTCTTTCTGGGTGAATATATATTGAAGGTTATTATGGTTAGTGAACACATCTACATGAAAACCACAAAATTAGTGTATCCATATCTTGAGTGAAAACACCACAGTTGCAAGATCAAGGTCATGAGTTGAATAGTTCTTCTCATGCACACTAAGTTGTCTACAAGCATAAGATATAACCTTATCTCGCTGCATCAACAGACAACCTAGGCCAACTCTAGATGCATCACAATATATCACATAACCATCTGAACCCTCTAGTAGAGTCAAGACAGGGGCTGAAATCAGTCTAGTTATTAATTCTGCAAAGATTTCTCACAATCATCTTACCATTGAAACTTGACCATATTCTAAGTCAACCTAGTCAATGGTGAGGCTATGGATGAAAATTCTTCCACGAACCTTCTGTAGTAACCCGCTAGACCTAAGTAACTGCAGATATCTGTAGTAGAGGTAAGTCTGCCGATTGTTTCACTACTTCTATCTTCTGCAAATCCACTTAGATCCCCTCGCTAGATACAATGTGACCATGGAAAGCAACGAATTGCAACCAGAACTCACATTTCCTAAACATAGCGAATAACTGGCAATCTTTGAGATTCTGTAGAACAATTCACAAATGACTCATGTTTTTTTCCTCATTCCTAGAGTAGATGAAGATATCATCAATAAAGACGATAACGAACAAGTCCAAGTACTGTTTGAAAATTTTGTTCATCAAATCCATAAAAGCTGCAGGAGCATTTTTTAGTCCAAACGACATAAATAGAAATTCATAATGACCATACCAAGTCCTGAAGGCTGTCTTCCGAATGTCACTTTCTCTTACTCTAAGCTGATGATAACATGATCTGAGGTCTATCTCCAAGAAATGGATAGCACCCTAAAGTTGGTAAAAAAATTCATCAATCCTGGGGATGAGATACTTATTCTTGATTGTGACATTGTCCAACTATCTATAGTTAATGCATATTCTGAGAGAACCATCTTTCTTCTTTATGAATAACACTAGTGCACCCTAAGGCAAAATACAAGACCAGATGAAGCCCTTGTCTAAAAGGTCTTTCAATTCCTTAAGCTCTATTGGAGCCATTCTGTAAGGACGAATATAAATAGGCTGGGTATCTAGAATGAGATTAGTTCCAAAGTCAATTTCCCTTTCGATAGAAACTACGGGAAGATCTTCTGGAAACACTTGTGGAAACTCACTGACTACTGGAACTGACTTAAGAGTTGGAGTTCAGACCTAGAATCCTTAACCCAAACTAGATGATAGAGATAACCCTTAAAGATCATCTTTATGGCCTTAAGGTAAGAAATGAATCGCCCCATAGGATCTAAGCTACTACCCTTCCATTCTAATATTGGTTTATTTGGAAACTTAAAATGAACAATACTAGTTCTACAATCGACTGAAGCATAACAGGAAAGTAACCAATCCATGCCTAGAATGACATCGAAGTCTACCATTTGTAACTCTAAAATATCTGCTGAGGTTACTTTATGAGAGATCGTGAAGGGGCAATTTTTGTATACCCTTCTAGCTATAACGGGGTCACAGACTGGAGTTGAGACTGAGAAAGGTTCTGACAGAGTTTCTGGACTAACACTAAATTGGACAGTTATGTAAGAAGTTACAAAAGAAAGAGTAACCCCTAGATCTAACAATGCATAAAGATCAAGGTCAAATACTTGTAATGTACCAATGACTACATCAGGAGAACCTACTTGATCTTGGCGATCCTTAAGAGAATACAACCTATTCTAGAGCTGACCGCCACTTGTACCATATGTGTTACCCTGCTCAGTCGGGCGACTTGCTGGTGCTGCTGAAGTTGTAGACTGAGCTCTACCATTACCACCTTCTTGACCTTGTCTCGAAGGAAAATCCCTCAACCTGTGACCAAACTGACCGCACCCAAAGAATCCTTCCTTCCTTGCAAGGCACTCGCCTGGATGGTTCTTACTACACTTAGGGCAAGTGGGGTAAGTCTTGGTTCCTAAAACACTTCCCTGAGACTTAGAGTCTGGTGATATAACCTTCTAATCATACATGTTCTTGAAGGATGGAACACTAGCTGATGAAGGGTCTGGGGTTTAAACTTTCTACTGACTCTGCGAGTAATTTCCACCACCCGAATTCTACTGAGAATAGTCATAGTTCCCAATCCTAGACTTCGTATTCTCCTTGGCCTGTTCCCTAAGCTTATCACCCTCAACTTGCTTAGCTTGAGTCATAAGCCTAGAGATTTTTATATCTCGCAGTAACATAGAATTTCTGCACTCTGTTCTCACCAAATCTGACACTCCATACAAGAATTTATACATCTGAGCCCTGGAGTCAGCAACCATGTGAGGAGAATAGATGGAGAGTTGGTTAAACTTGAGCCCACACTCTTGGACAGTCTTGTTACCCTGTCTTAAGTTTATGAATTCTTGTACATCTACTTCTCTCAACTCTATTGGGAAAAACCTGTACAAAAAAGTCTCACTAAAGCAATCCCAAATAATAGGTTCTGCATCTGTACCCCTATTTTTCTTCCACTGAGTGTACCAGATATGAGCAATATCTTCCAGCAGGTATGATGACAACTCATCCCGATAATTTCCAGTGACCTGCATCACCTCAAAGATCTTCTTGATCTCATCTAAGAAATTCTGAGGATCTTCACCAGTTTGCGATCCTAAGAACTCAAGCGGATTCATCCTAACAAAGTCACGGACCCTTACTGCTACTAATCCACCTGTAACATGCATAGGATCTTGAACCCGCTCATTGTTCTGGTTGGCGACACTCTGGGCCAACTACTAAATGGCATTCCTGAATTTAGTATTGGAGACTTCCTGATCTAGGATTGGAAGAGATGCGTTTTCATTCCTCGCATTCGCATTCCTGGCATTATATCTACGAGAAGGCATGATTTGAAACATAGAACGTCGAGTTTGAATGGAATTAGATCATACCTTACGCACAATAAGTGTAAAAAGAAAGTGAAATTTTTCCTACAACACTTCATAGCCTCCCTCTCATTAGATGTGGTGCACTTCCCACCAATGAAAATAACTCTATTTAGTGTGGCTTTTTAGACATCCTATGCCACTTAAACCTAGTGCTCTGATACCAAGTTTGTTACGCTCGAACTACCCCCGAGACGCGGACACAACACCTAGGACCACAAGTGATCCCAAGCTAACCCTACTGACATAATCATAAGCATACTAAAGATAATAAACTGGTGCAGAAGCTAAATCATAAATAAAATGAAAAGATTGGGACTACCCATAACTGAGATATTTGAAATTGACGAGTTTAATAAAAAAAAAATTAACTCAATGCTAAGCTGTAACTAACTATGTCTGAAAATAGCCTCTAACTGACTAGAAATGCTGGGACAGACACCATCTAAGTCTAGAAAAGACTGAAACTGAAGGACTAAAATATTGAAAGTAAACTCATGACGATTGTCTTCAGAGAATGAGGACTCACCACTGATTCTGCTGAACTGGAGATTAAGAATCGATCTAAGCGCGATCTGGATGATGAGAATCTGAACCTACATCACGAGAAGATATAGCGCAAGTATGCGTCAGTACTTGAAAGGTATTGAGCATGTAGGATAGAGTAACGTTGAAATAAAACATAATTAAACAAGCACAAAAGCATGAATAATGTTCTGAATATGATATACTAAATTCTGAGCTAACTAGATGCAATGACCAAATTAATAACATGCTGAGACTGAATACTAACTGAACTGTATATGGTCAATGCAATAGAGTCTGACTGAACTGCGGGAGCTACTAATAGCCGATAATAAAACCACATGAGCTAAATGTGGAGTCTGATGTGTACTCCCCATCGAGAGGACCCAATATACCTTGCCAGAGGTATAAAGGCATGCTGGTGTGATCACTAAACTGATGCCCACAGAGGGGACTTACAACCTACTTGGCTAGTAGTTTTAGGACTATTTGGGTATGCTGAAACCTAGTCCAACTAGGTATTATGATACTCCCAATGAATTAAATGATTCACATATTATTACTGAATTTCTCTAAATTCTGGAGCTCAAAACTGAACATGAAAACTGAGAATACAACAATAATATGATAATGATGCGTTAATAACTAAGGCATTTATAATTGAATAACTAAAATATTTGACCTAACATGTGTAATTCAAGAACTAAAGAAATACATAGCCAGGGTTCTTAAATTCATGCAATAAACTGAGTAATAACATGGTAATTTTATTTGGAACATATAAATAACTAATTTATGATAATCTTGTAAAGTTCTATAAACCCTAGGTCTAATCATGATAAAGGAATCAAGAACCTGACTGAAAACTAGGGACCCAATGGGTGAAAGGAACCCACTAGTGCATTCCCACATACCTGGTGATGAATTCCATGGAGAAATATTTATATTACAGGGTTGAAACTGATAGAACCTTGATGCGTTCTTGAACTAGGGTTCTTGACCTTTTTCTCCTTTCTTGCTTCTAATTTCCTATGTTTTGATTAATGATTTGACTTAGGTAAGTTTTAGTTATGTTTATAGGCTTAAACTGACTAAAATCTCATGATTTAGGGTTTAAATGACGTATCTTAGGGGTTAAACAAACTAGGAAAATACCAAAAGACCCCTGAAATAATTGTTGTCGGAGCAATCGACGACCTAGACTGACAGGCCATCGTTCAATCGACGGTCCATCATTTGAGTCTGCTCGACAGGCCTTCACTAAAATGGGTATAACGTTTTACTTGAAGGTCGGATTTTAGCAAAATTGGTGGCGTTGGAAATATAAATCAATTATCTATCATATCATAGGTCATAGAACACGTAATTCATTTTGTGATTAAAGGTATGACCATTTGAAGTTGACCCAACAACAATTTCCCCCTAACTGACTGCTAACATTCATCTACGGTCAGACCTACGGACCGTAGATCAAATGACGGTTGATGTACCATGATTTCATGGTACTTTCAATGTTTTTTCCTTAAGATTGGTGTGTGTATAAATCCTTTTTGTAGTAATTTTAATATGTTTTTATCTTTATTTTGCAGGAAATTTGTCCAAAACCAAAACGCAGAAGGCTGTGGAGATTTAGTGTAGAAGTGACCCACGAAGGCCATCGATGGTCCGTCGTCCCATCGACGGACTGTAGATGGTGACCTTCGATTGGAGGTTAAGGCATCTCGAAGTTACTCTGGGAATTCTGACCAAGTGTGGGACTACGGAAGGATTGATGGACCGTCCTGTTGAATCGTCGATCTGATCAAAGAATGTCCCAGTACCCGATGTTGAAGGAAAGCTAAGTATGGAACCACGAGAAGCATCGATGGACCGTAAGTGAATTGACGGACCGTGTTGTTGGTCTGTCTATTGGATCAGAGAAGATGCAAAGTGAAGGCTAAAAAAAAGATGCTAACTCTGGACTTACGGAGGTAGTCGACGGTCCGTCGTTTGATTAACGGACCGTCTGTGGGGGTCGTCGATTGAAGCCGCATTTTTGGACAAACTTTCCTTATTTGAATTCCTTTTATTTTAGTTGTTGTTTTTATAAATAGGGTGTAAAACCTCATTTTTGGGGTTGAATGAGCTTGATGAATTTTTCTTGAAAGCATATGAAAGTTCAGCCATCTGCAAAGAGAAGATGAAGAAGTACCATGACCAAAAGATTGAATAGCGAGAATTTGAGGTTGGGGAGTTGGTGCTTTTATTCAACTCTAGGCTGTGCTTATTTACTGGCAAACTCAAGTCCAAGTTGATTGGTCCATTCCTTATCACTAAAGTTTTCCCACATGGAGAGGTTGAGTTGGAGAACAAGGAGGGTGCAAGGTTCACAATCAACAGGCAGAGAATTAGGATCTATCTAGGGCATGCGGAGAGTGTCCATAAAGTGGTTGGGTCATATCACATTGATGAAGTCTGAGTAATCAAGGATCCTGCATCGTGTCGCGATGTTAAATCAAGCGCTTCTTGGGAGGAAACCCAAGGTGTATCCTCTAGCCAACAATAGGTTTTTCTTTTCTTTTTTAGGAATATTTGCATTCTCTTGTTTCGTTTTTGTTTTATTCATATTCATGTTTTATTTTTTTAGTGTGTTGGCTAGAGAGTATTTTAGGGTCCGTGTCTTAAAAGTGTCCAGAAAAACACAAAAAGAATAGCTTATTGGGTGTTCAATGTGTAGGGACCAAACCCAAGAATTTTGGAGAAATTGGTATGGTGCACAGATCTACGGACCAATCTACGTGCCGTCGTTCAATCGACCAACCGTTGATGGTGTCCGTAGACCCCAGGTATGTCTTCAACTTTGGTCTAAGTCTGTGTACAATCGACGGTCTAGTCAACTGACTTACGGACCGTCGTCGGGGTATCATCAGTTCATAAAAACCAGTGACCCGACCCGACCCGACCCGATCGACTATATTAAAATAAAACTAATCAGTTACCTCCCACATATCTTTTCAAATTCCCTCCAAACTGTTTCCCTCCCCGTATTCCCTTCCTTTTCCATTAACTCCCCATATATCTCCCTTCTATTTTCTTAAAAATCCCCACAACTCCCAAACTCCAAGAAATCTCAAAACCCTAACCTCTCTCGATTCTACTCAGTCTCTCTTGTTTTCTACTATCTATGTTCAAAGGCAGGCACGTAGGTTGATTGTTGAGAAGATCACCCACTCAATCACTTCAATACCGATTTTAGGTATTTCAATTCACTTGGATCAATGAATTCTTCTTCATTTGCTGTTGAAAACGCCAAATTTGTATGTGGATCACTTGACTTAGGGACAGAAATTGCATGTAAAAGTGTTAAATTATGGATACTATGTCCCTTAGAATGATATAAAGTGAATAGGTTGGGGAAGGAATTTGTGTCAATATGATTGTTATTTTTCCGACTTAGGGTTTGATAAGTCTCGTGGACTCTGTGATAGAAATTTGCATAGTCAAAATCCTAAGGATGAAGAATTTATCTTATACTTGTTGTTATGTGCTGGGTGAACTTTTGATTTGCTTTAAGTTGTCAAAATGTGTGTTTAAAAGCATGTCCTAAAACATGCCTTTGACCAATAGCACGAGACCCCGTCTATGGACCATCGGTTGATCGACGGACCATCGATGGGGTCCGTCGATGGCTAAACTCTAAAACTGCTCATCTTTGAAATGACGGAAGTGGACTACGGTCCGTCGATTGATCGACGGGCTGTCCTTCATATCCGTCGTTTCTAACAGAAACATTGATTTATGAGATATTAAGAATTATTCTAAGTGTCAGACAATAGAAGTGGACTACGGTTCATCGATTGATCGACGGGCCGTTTTGCACGTCCGTCGTATCTAACTGAGAGGTCTGAAGAATGAAGTCTACTAAATTTTCCCAAGTATCCATTGAAGGAAACTATCGATGGACCGTCGATTCATCGATGGGCCACCGATAGTGTCCGTCTCCCAGTATTGTAATTCTGCAATGGCTTGTGTCTTGTGTATCCAAGTTCTGTTTTGATTATTTTGCTTGTGAAGTTTGATTATAATGAGACTAACAAATTGCTTCTCAGGTACTGATGGCCCCCAAACCAGACATCGTCTATTCTAGGGGTAGGTCAAAGTCTGTGGCACCATCCCGGCGGTTGATTGGAACGTTTGAAGATGAGCGGGATCCAGAATACATGCCCCCTGGCACCCGGACCCCTATATCAGCTGCTAGAGCTAGTCGGGGCACCTCTAAGAAGGTGGAGTCCAGCGTAGTCACTGCCTCCCAGTATGATGAGGAGCGCACACTAACCGGCACACCGTCTGGGTCTACCTCGGGTTCTGGGGGAATATGTAGCTCCAATGAGGCTTCCGGTTCAGAGTTGGCCCATTCTACGGGGTCGAATGATGCCACTATCTCCGTTTTTGGATCACTAGGAGCCACTCTCCCAGATGTGCCTGCCCTCCATGACTCGTCTGATGAGGCTCAAGTTCGGAGTGTTCTCCGGCACCTAAGCATGAGGTCCCTGCATCGGTTTCTAATGATCCCAACCGGTGGTGCGTAGATGGCCAGTACCAGGTCTACAGGGTTGCAAAGGTGTTCAATGATAAGGGGGTGACGACTCGGTTGGTGACATTCGAGCTGGGAGTTCTTACAGGAAGCCTGCACATATTCCCTGAGGTGAATGGCTTATTTACCAGCGACATGCTCGAGTGGATGGCAAGGAGTGTGGGGTCCTACAATGAGGAGATTGTACGAGAGTTCTACGTATCATACATGGCGACTCTCAGAGGTGATTTGGACATGTAATGCCCTAAAATGAACTAAGGTGAACTAGAGCTTCGTAAGTGTTGCTTGAGTGAATTTTGTGTTAAAGTAAGTTAATTTAGTGTCCTTAAGCTGTGTGGGAAGTTTGGTTGAGTTTGGAGGTCAATCGACCAAAAACGTCCATGACGTTCGAAAGGTGTGCCCTAGAATATACTTGTGTGTCTTGTTGTGTCTGGATGAGTTTTATGTGTTTGCTTGCTTGAAGCTTTTGTGATATGTTCCTAAGACCTAGATGACCATGTTTAGGGGTTTAACATTTGGGCACGACCCCACCTAGAACCTGCAAGGGCCCCCTACAGAAGGGCCTATGCCATGGACCAAACTGCCAAGGCAGTGGCCAAATGATGGACCAAGAGATGGTCCGTAGGTGGACCTACGGACCGTCAACCATGAACCATCGATGGCACCTGCAAGGGCAGAATGTCCAGGCCTCAATTGTGGCTAAATCTCAACCAACGAAACCTAGCCTACGGACCATCGACTAACAAACGGTCCATCCGTTCAGTCCGTCGGTGGAGGCTTGAAAGACTGCAGTTTGGGCGGCCGCAGTCCCAAATGACGAGACCTCACCTACGGTCCGTCCTTTGATAAATGGACCGCGGATGGTCCGTCGATGGGGGCGATCCCAAAAGCTGCAACGTGAGGCTAAAGTCTTGGGGTGTTTTGGGAATTCACCCCAAGTCTTTTGTGACCCTAGTATGATATTTTTAGGGATTTTATGTTATATTAGGTTAATTTTTAATCCCTAGACCTAGACAAGACCCTAATTTCAAATTCAAACTCTCTCTCTTTAAAAACGAACTCTCTAAAGTCTCCATTGAAGCTAGAGGTTAAGAAGGCTAGGAAGGGCTGGTTTGGACGTGGTTCTTCACCAAAATTCATGGGTTTTCTTGAATTTGAGTTATCGTATCCATTCTTGAATACCCTTTCATTCAAGGAGCCATTTCCAATGAATTTCCAAAAAGCGTTTTCAACCCTAGTTTCTATTATCTTCAACCCAAATATGGGTCTTGCATGAAAATATTTCTAATGGATAATTAATGATGTTCCTAATGTTATTTGGTGATTCTAATGCTAAAACCGAAATGAAATCTTGTTAAAGTCTTTCTTCTAATGTTTGTTTAATGGGTCAAATGATCATGTTTATATGTAGAATGAACTTCGGTTTTCTAGTATTGTAATGTTGGTTTAGCTACTACCCTAAGGGCCTTATTATGATGAATTATTGATAAAATTCTTACAGGGTGTTATGGCTTGGTAAAATGAAGAGTTGCTTATATTGTATTGTTTCTTATTATAAATTGATTCTTGAGTGGTATGGTCCATCTTCTTGGTGGCGATGGTATTTGATGAACTGGTTATATTTAATATGTATTGAGAATGTGATCTTGGAGGTTTAATATGTAGAATGAATAGAAATTGGAAATGAGCCTTGTATGGTTATTCTGAAGCTTGAATTGTATGTTTGACCAAGATTTTGGTCTAATTGAAGTATATGAATTTATAAAGCATGTAAAGTGTGTAAGTTGATGAATGAAGGTCTAAAGCCTATTTAGAAGTAATGTATATGAAATGATGCTTATATGCAAGGTGTGCTCACATGTACACACACACACTTTAGGTGAATGAATGAAGCTAAGTTTAGTAAGAAGGGGAGTCGTGGGGTGGACACTCTTCGTGAGTTGAGATGAAGTGTCTAGTAGAAACCTCACTATTCCTAATGAGCTTTCCAAGATAGGTCGGAGGATGAATGCACTTCGTGAGTTGAGATGTGGTATTCACTACTTATCCTTAACCTATAGTCTATAATGTGAGAATCCATGGGGAGTTATTCCTAGCACCGAGAGGATAGGAAGAAGAGGTGGAATACACTTCGTGAGTTGAGATGTTGTATTCCATTGTATCTCTTGAGATGAGTACTCCTCGTTAGTAGAGATTGAGTTACTTAGTAGCAATATCCCTATCCCTTAACTATGTGCCCGCATAGGTGCAGCTATTGGGAAAGCCATGTAAAAGCTAAGAAGTATGACCTTACTCTAGGCAAGTGAGGATCCCTCGTCCGATAGGGGTTAATATCGAGATTCCATGCATAGCTCTCATGGTCTTTGTCGGTTAAGCTACACCCCCACAAAAGTAATAAAAATGATAAGTCGTCTAATTAATGTGATAACTATGTGAATTGATTGAACTGAGTCTTCTAAAGGAATGTGCTACTTAGGGTAGGTGGTGGTATGGGATGCTACCTATCCATTCCACTAAGTAGGGCCTTCCGAAAGGGAAGACTTTGTGCCAAACCTTCTAAAAGAGTGTACTACTTAGGGTAGGTGGTGGTATGGGACGCTATCCTACTCATTGCACTAAGTAGGCATTCTGAAAGGGAAGTCTTTGGTGTTTTGTTGGGTGTTCTTTTAATGTCTTGTGAGTGAGTGGTGACTTGTTCTCCCGAGGCGAGTAAGCCAAACAGGGTAGTCTTGAGGATCGCTTGGGTGTGTGTTGAAGGAAGTGTTTAGACGTTTTCTTCATATCTTACCTTGGATAATCTTGAGATTATCCTAGAGTAGGGAAACTCCTAAGGAAATGAGTTCACTTCCTCATTGGCAATACCTTGGAAATTCACCATTGTTTTTTAAACTTACTATAATGTCTTAAAAGGGTTCACTATAATGTGAAGGGTATAGCTCACTGTTAACGTACCTTTTTGGTTAACTTGTTGTAACGTGCTGAAATCCTTGGGAATCCATTAGGAGCGCTAGTGGGAGTTGTAGTATGGGATGCTACTCTCACATTGCACTTAGTGTGACCTCAAGTCCTATTGGAGGAGAGTACTTATGTGAAATCATATATTTGAGTTGGTTCACTGTAAAGTCGAGTGTCTTTACTGTAAAGTATGTCTTTAAGTCAAAATTATGGAATTCTTCTTTAAGTGTTAAATGATGCATCTTATGTTGTTTTGTTCCTATGTTCATGAATATTTTACTAAATTTGCATGAAAGCTTATTTTTGCTAAAATGTCCCTTTTTACATGTTTTTGCATATGTCGTACTTCGTACATTGTTTGTACTAACCCCATACTTTTAATGCCTTATAAGTATAGGTTGGAAGCTTTTGGAAGATTGAAGATGAAGCTTGGGAATTCTATCTCTCAAGATTTGGTATGTCCTCATATATTTGAGGACATAGTTTATGTTTCTTAGTTTCATTATTAAGACTTAATTTGTATTTTCGTTTATTTTAAATGGCCGTGTCGCTAAGATTCCAAGTTGTGTCTTTAAGTTGGCTTGTGACGATAAGATTTCCTAATATTTATGAAAGACTCCTTTTATTTAATTATCGTGAAAAGTTTCAAATTCTGCACTACTTTTCATGTCTTATTTAATGAATGATAGTTGAAGGGCTTGTATGAGATCCCAAAGGGTCAAGTACGCCCGGCCACGATCCGAGAGTTAACCCTTACTTCTAGGGGGTGCTTTCGGGTCGTGACAGACTTGGTATCAGAGCATAAGGTTATGGGAAATAGTTTAAGGTCTAGAAGTCTCACAAGCCACATCTAGTAGTATCTTGATCATTGATGTTTGTCGCGGCACATCCATGGACAAGAGGCTATAGGATGCTAGAAGTTTCACTTTCTTCTCTATTCTAATGTCGTGCCTTAGAGTTAAGTTTATAAGGAGTCTATTTTGAACCTCTTCTCGTTGTGTGTATAGAACATGAATACGAGGAGATAAACCGCTAGAAAGGAGGATGGTCGTTTAGCTAATGAGAGGATCCCTCTCCGTGTTGACCAAGTTCCTATTGAGGGCCTAGAGGATGAGAATGTGGAGGTTCCCCTTCAAGAACCTCAAGTGCCTCCGGAACCCCAAGGGCCTCAAGTGCCTCATATGCCTCAAGCTCCTTTTGTTGAGGGTGATATGACTAATGCGGAGTTGAGGGCTGCTCTAATGAGCTTGGTCCAACTCATGACGGCTCAAGCTCATGTCGTCAACAATCACTTTGTTGCCCAAGCTAATCAAGGAGATAGGCCCCAACCAAATGCTAGTACACCCGCGTCTAGGATTCGTGATTTCACGAGGATTAACCATCCAACTTTTCATGGCACTAAGGTGGATGAGGATCCACAAGGCTTCATAGATGAGGTTTTCAAAGTGGTAGATGATATGGGTGTGACTCCTAGGGAGAAAGAGTAATTGGCCGCTTACCAACTTAAGGATGTTGCTCAAGTATGGTATGAGCAATGGAGAGGTGAGAGACCCTTAGAAAGAGGTTTGGTTGATTAGGAGGAATTTAAAGAGGCTTTCCTAGATAGGTTCTTTCCCCTAGAGTGGAGGGAGAAGAAAATGGTTGAGTTCATGAATCTTCGTCAAGGGGGAATGATTGTGCAAGAGTACTCTCTCAAATTCACCCAACTCTCCAAGTATGCCCCAACCATGGTAGCCAACCCTAGGTCTAGGATGAACAAATTTGTGATGGGAGTGTCTATCTTGGTGGAAAAAGAGTGTCGTACGGCAATGCTTCTTAATGACATGGATATCTCTAGGCTCATAGTTTATGCACAACAAATTGAGGAGTCCAAAATTAGGGAGATAAGACAAGAGGGTAAAAGGCCTAGGTAGGATGATTCTAGTCACCAAAAGCCTAGAAAGAGGTTCTATAATCAAGATTCTTCCATGGGAAATAAGGATAGGGCACCAAACCAACATTATCAAGGTGGTGGTCATACTTTTGAAAGGGCTAGGTGTCCTACTTGTGGGAAGCAACATTTGGGTAAGTGTCTTGCCGGAATGAATGGGTGTTTTAGTTGTGGTAGCAAAGGCCGCAGGATGAGGGACTTCCCTAACCTCAAAGCAAGGGGAAAAGATTTTAATCAAGCTTCCCTAGATCCTAATGCTCCCAAGAAGAACCCTTCCTATGGGATGGGTGCTAGGAAGGATAACTAATTCGGAGTTGATGATCTTGGTAAGTCTTAACCCTTTATGATTGTTGTGTTTATGTTATGAAATGAGTTTATGTGGTTTTATAGTTCATATGATCATGTCTTTTTGATGAATTGCTCAAAGAATGAATTATTTATAAAAAAAAATCCATGTTGGGCAGTGGTACAGTGATGTTCACTGTAGATTTTGTGATATTTGAGAAAAATTTGCCTTGTCTTGATTGAAGTATCAATGTGTTCAAAAGTGTTGTATATGAGCATGTTTAATGTTGGACAAGGTAGTTCCTCCATATAAGAAGGTTAAGAATAAGTTTCGAAATTTGTGAAGTTGGTAAAAGTTGCCTATGTTGCTAAGTGTTTGAAAATGCGAAATGATGCTCCTTGTTAGTTGATGATATGATTTTTGATGTTTTGATCATGATTGTCTTGTGTTATGTGATGCTAAGTGAGTCTTGATTGTTCTTGAAGTTTAAGTGTCATTCGAGGACGAATGTTATCCCAAGTGGGGGAGAATGTAACGCCCTAAAATGAACTAAGGTGAACTAGAGCTTCATAAGTGTTTCTTGAGTGAATTTTGTGTTAAAGTAAGTTACTTTAGTATCCTTATGCTGTGTGTGAAGTTTGGTTGAGTTTGTAGGTCAATCGACCAAAAATGTCCATGACATTCAGAAGGTGTGCCCTAGAATGTACTTGTGTGTCTTGTTGTGTTTGGATGAGCTTGACATGTTTGTTTTACTTGAAACTTGTGTGAGATGTTCCTAAGACCTAGATTACCATGTTTAGGGGTTTAACGTGCGTGCACGACCCCACCTAGGACCCGCAAGGGCCCCCTCCCATAAGGGCCTATGCCATGGACCAAACTGCCAAGGCAGTGGCCAAACGACGGACCAAGGGACATGGACCATCGATGGCACCTGCGAGGGCAGAATGTCCACGCCTCAATTGTGGCTAAGTCTCCATCAACGAGACCTAGCCTACGAACCATCGACTGGCAAACGGTCCGTCGGTTCAGTCCGTCGGTGGAGGCTTGAAAGTCTGTACTTTTGCCAGCTGCAGTCCCAAACGACGAGACCTCACCTACGGTCCGTCCTTTGATAAATAGACCGTCAGTTGGTCCGTCGATGGTGGCAGTCCCAAAGCTTCAACGTGAGGCTAAAGTCTTGGGTGTTTTGGGAAATTCACCCTAAGTCTTTTGGGACCCTATGATGATATTTTTAGGGTTTTAAAGTTATATTAGGTTAAGTTTTAAGCCCTAGACCTAGACAAGACCCTCACTTCAACTTCAAACTCTCTCTCTCTAAAAAAAACTCTCTCAAGTGTCCATTGAAGGTAGAGGTCAAGAAGGCTAGGAGGGGCTGTTTTGGACGTGGTTCTTCACCAAAATTCTTGGGTTTTCTTGCATTTGAGGTATGGTATCCATTCTTGAATACCCTTTCATTCAAGGAGCCTTTTCCAATGAATTTTCAAAAAAGGGTTTTCAACCCTAGTTTCTATTATCTTCAACCTAAATATGGGTCTTGCATGAAAACGTTTCTAATGGCTAATTAATGATGTTCCTAACGTTATTTGGTGATTCTAATGCTAAAACCGAAATGAAATCTTGTTAAAGTCTTTCTTCTAATATTGGTTTAAGAAATAGGTCAAATGAGCATGTTTATGTGTAGAATGAACTTTCGTTTTCTAGTATTGTAATGTTGGTTTAGCTACTGCCCTAAGGGCCTTATTATGATGAATTATTGACAAAATGCTTATAGGGTGTTATGGCTTGGTAAAATGAAGAGTTGCTTATATTGTATTGTTTCTTATTATAAAGTGATTCTTGAGTGGTATGGTCCATATTCTTGGTGGCGGTGTTATTTGATGAATTGGTTATGTTTAATATGTATTGAGAATGTGATCTTGAAGGTTTAATATGTAGAATGAATAGAAATTGGAAATGAGCCTTGTATGGTGATTCTGAATCTTGAATTGTATGTTTGGCCAAGATTTTGGTCTAATTGAAGTATATGAATTTGAAAAGCATGTAAAGTGTGTAAGTTGATGAATGAAGGTCTAAATCATGTTTAGAAGTAATGTATATGAAATGATGCTTATATGCAAGGTGTGCTCACATGTATACACACACCTTAAGTGAATGAATGAAGCTAGGTTTAGTAAGAATGGGAGTCGTGGGGTAGACACTCTTTGTGAGTTGAGATGAAGTGTCTAGTAGAAACCTCACTATTCCTAATGAGCTTTCCAAGATAGGTCGGAGGATGAATGCACTTCGTGAGTTGAGATGTGGTATTCACTACTTATCCTTAACCTATAATCTATAATGTGAGAATCCATGGGAGTTATTCTTAGCACCGAGAGGATAGGAAGAAGAGGTGGAATACACTTCGTGAGTTGAGATGTTGTATTCCATTGTATCTCTTGAGATGAGTACTCCTCGTTAGTAGAGATTGAGTTACTTAGTAGCAATCTACCTATCCCTTAACTATGTGCCCGCATAGGTGCAGCTATTGGGAAAGGCATGTAAAAGCTAAGAAGTATGACCTTACACTAGGCAAGTGAGGATCCCTCGTCCGATAGGGGTTAATATCGGGATTCCATGCCTAGCTCTCATGGTCTTTGTCGGTTAAGCTAACTGCCTACAAAAGTAATGAAAATGATAAGTAGTCTAATTAATGTGATAACTATGTGAATTGATTGAACTAAGTCTTCTAAAGGAACGTGCTACTTAGGGTAGGTGGTGGTATGGGACGCTACCTATCCATTGCACTAAGTAGGGCCTTCCGAAAGGGAAGACTTTGTGCCAAACCTTCTAAAAGAGTGTACTACTTAGGGTAGGTGGTGGTATGGGACGCTATCCTACTCATTGCACTAAGTAGGCATTCTGAAAGGGAAGTCTTTGGTGTTTTGTTGGGTGTTATTTTAATGTCTTGTGAGTGAGTGGTGACTTGTTCTCCCGAGGCGAGTAAGCCAAACAGGGTAGTCTTGAGGATCGCTTGGGTGTATGTTGAAGGAAGTGTTTAGACGTTTTCTTCATATCTTACCTTTGATAATCTTGAGATTATCCTATAGTAGGGAAACTCCTAAGGAAATGAGTTCACTTCCTCATTGGCAATACCTTGGAAATTCACCATTGTTTTTTAAACTTACTATAATGTCTTAAAAGGGTTCACTATAATGTGAAGGGTATATCTCACTGTTAATGTACCTTTTTGGTTAACTTGTTGTAACGTGCTGAAATCCTTGGGAATCCATTAGGAGCGCTAGTGGGAGTGGTAGTATGGGATGCTACTCTCACATTGCACTTAGTGTGACCTCAGAGTCCTATTGGAGGAGAGTACTTATGTGAAATCGTATATTTGAGTTGGTTCACTGTAAAGTCGAGTGTCTTTACTGTAAAGTATGTCTTTAAGTCAAAATTATGGAAATTCTTCTTTAAGTGTTAAATGATGCATCTTATGTTGTTTTGTTCCTATGTTCATGAATGTTTTATTAAATTTGCATGAAAGATTATTTTTGCTAAAATGTCCCTTTTTACATGTTTTTGCATATGTCATACTTATTACATTGTTTGTACTAACTCCATACTTTTAATGCCTTATAAGTATAGGTTGATAGCTTTTGGAAGATTGAAGTTGAAGCATGAGAATTCTATCTCTCAAGATTTGGTATGTCCTCATATATTTGAGGACATAGTTTATGTTTCTTAGTTTCATTATTAAGACTTAATTTGTATTTTCGTTTATTGTAAATGGCCATGTCGCTAGATTCTAAGTTGTGTCTTTAAGTTGGCTTGTGACGATAAGATTTCCTAGTATTTATGAAAGACTCCTTTTATTTAATTATCGTGAAAAGTTTTAAATTCTGCACTACTTTTCAAGTCTTATTTAATGAACCATAGTTGAAGGGCTTGTATGAGACGCCAAAGGGTCAAGTACGCCCGGCCACGATCCGAGAGTTAACCCTAACTTCTAGGGGGTGCTTTCGGGTCGTGACATACTTGGTATCAGAGCATAAGGTTATGGGAAATAGTTTAAGGTCTAGAAGTCTCACAAGCCACATCTAGTAGTATCTTGGTCATTGATGTTAGTCGCGACACAACCATGGACAAGAGGCTATAGGATGCTAGAAGTTTCACTTTCTTCTCTATTCTAATGTGGTGCCTTAGAGTTAAGTTTATAAGGAGTCTATTTTGAACCTCTTCTCTTTGTGTGTATAGGACATGAATACGAGGAGATAAACCGCTAGAAAGGAGGAGGGTCGTGTAGCTAATGAGAGGATCCCTCTCCGTGTTGACCAAGTTCCTATTGAGGGCCTAGAGGATGAGAATGTGGAGGTTCCCCTTCAAGAACCTCAAGTGCCTCCGGAAGCCCAAGTGCCTCAAGTGCCTTATATGCCTCAAGCTCCTTTTGTTGAGGGTGATATGACTAATGCGGAGTTGAGGGCTGCTCTAATGAGCTTGACCCAACTCATGATAGCTCAAGCTCATGTCGTCAACAATCACTTTGTTGCCCAAGCTAATCAAGGAGATAGGCCCCAACCAAATGCTAGTACACCCGCGTCCAGGATTCGTGATTTCATGAGGATGAACCATCCAACTTTCATGGAACTAAGGTGGATGAGGATCCACAAGGCTTCATAGATGAGATTTTCAAAGTCGTAGATGTTATGGGTGTGACTCCTAGGGAGAAAGAGTAATTGGCCGCTTACCAACTTAAGGATGTTGCTCAAGTGTGGTATGAGCAATGGATAGGTGAGAGACCCTTAGAAAGAGGTTTGGTTGATTAGGGGGAATTTAAAGAGGCTTTCCTAGATAGGTTCTTTCCCCTAGAGTGGAGGGAGAAGAAAATGGTTGAGTTCATGAATCTTCGTCAAGGGGGAATGATTGTGCAAGAGTACTCTCTCAAATTCACCCAACTCTCCAAGTATGCCCCAACCATGGTAGCCAACCCTAGGTCTAGGATGAACAAATTTGTGATGGGAGTGTCTAGCTTGGTGGAAAAAGAGTGTCGTACGGCAATGCTTCTTAATGACATGGATATCTCTAGGCTAATAGTTTATGCACAACAAATTGAGGAGTCCAAAATTAGGGAGATAAGACAAGAGGGTAAAAGGCCTAGGTAGGATGATTCTAGTCACCAAAAGCCTAGAAAAAGGTTCTATAATCAAGATTCTTCCATGGGAAATAAGGATAGTGCCCCAAACCAACATTATCAAGGTGGTGGTCATACTTTTGAAAGGGCTAGGTGTCCTACTTGTGGGAAGCAACATTCGGGTAAGTGTCTTGCCTGAACGGATGGGTGTTTTAGTTGTGGTAACAAAGGCCGCAGGATAAGGGACTTCCCTAACCTCAAAGCAAGGGGAAAAGATTTTAATCAAGCTTCCTTAGATCTTAATGCTCCCAAGAAGAACCCTTCCTATGGGATGGGAGCTAGGAAGGATAACTAATTCGGAGTTGATGATCTTGGTAAGTCTTAACCCTTTATGATTGTTGTGTTTATGTTATGAAATGAGTTTATGTGGTTTTATAGTTCATATGATCATGTCATCTTGATGAATTGCTCAAAGAATGAATTATTTGTAAAACATATTCCATGTTGGGCAGTGGTACAGTGATGTTCACTGTAGATTTTGTGATTTTTGAGAAATATTTGCCTTGTCTTGATTGAAGTATCAATGTTTTCAAAAGTGTTGTATATGAGCATGTTTAATGTTGGAAAAGGTAGTTCCTCCATAAAAGAAGGTTAAGAATGAGTTTCGAAATTTGTGAAGTTGGTAAAAGTTGACTATGTTGCTAAGTGTTTGAAAATGCGAAATGATGCTCCTTGTTAGTTGATGATTTGATTTTTGATGTTTTGAACATGATTGTCTTGTGTTATGTGATGCTAAGTGAGTCTTGATTGTTCTTGAACTTTAAGTGTCATTCGAGGACGAATGTTATCCCAAGTAGGGGAGAATGTAACACCCTATAACGAACTAAGGTGAACTAGAGCTTCGTAAGTGTTTCTTGAGTGAATTTTGTGTTAAAGTAAGTTACTTTAGTGTCCTTAAGCTGTGTGTGAAGTTTGGTTGAGTTTGGAGGTCAATCGACCAAAAACGTCCATGACGTTCAGAAGGTGTGCCCTAGAATGTACTTGTGTGTCTTATTGTGTTTGGATGAGTTTTACGTGTTTGTTTTACTTGAAACTTGTGTGAGATGTTCCTAAGACCTAGATGACCATGTTTAGGGGTTTAACGTGCGTGCATGACCCCACCTAGGACCCGCAAGGGCCCCCCACATAAGGGCCTATGCCATGGACCAAACTGCCAAGGCAGTGGCCAAACGACGGACCAAGAGACGGTCCGTAGGACCACCGACGGACCGTCGTCCATTGACCGTTGATGGCACCTGCGAGGGCAAAATGTCCAGGCCTTAATTATGGCTAAGTCTCAATCAAAGAAATCTAGCCTACGGACCGTCGACTGACAAACGGTCCGTCGGTTCAGTCCGTCGGTGGAGGCTTGAAAGTCTGCAGTTTTGCCGGCTGCAGTCCCAAACGACGAGACCTCACCTACGGTCCATCCTTTGATAAACGGACCGTCGGTTGGTCCGTCGATGGGGGCAGTCCCAAAGCTTCAACGTGAGGCTAAAGTCTTGGGTGTTTTGGGAAATTCACCCCAAGTCTTTTGGGACCCTATGATGATATTTTTAGGGTTTTAAAGTTATATTAGGTTAAGTTTTAAGCCCTAGACCTAGACAAGACCCTCACTTCAAATTCAAACTCTCTCTCTCTAAAAAAAACTCTCTCAAGTCTCCATTGAAGGTAGAGGTCAAGAAGGCTAGGAGGGGCTGTTTTGGACGTGGTTCTTCACCAAAATTCTTGGGTTTGCTTGCATTTGAGGTATGGTATCCATTCTTGAATACCCTTTCTTGAATACCCTTTCATTCAAGGAGCCTTTTCCAATGAATTTTCAAAAAA
Organism: Solanum sitiens; assembly: GCA_016801875.1. NCBI lineage: Eukaryota > Viridiplantae > Streptophyta > Magnoliopsida > Solanales > Solanaceae > Solanum > Solanum sitiens. The sequence continues at coordinate 1,924,567 of JABWTJ010000006.1, forward strand.
GGGTTTTCAACCCTAGTTTCTATTATCTTCAACCTAAATATGGGTCTTGCATGAAAACTTTTCTAATGGCTAATTAATGATGTTCCTTATGTTATTTGGTGATTCTAATGCTAAAACCGAAATGAAATCTTGTTAAAGTCTTTCTTCTAATATTGGTTTAAGAAATGGGTCAAATGAGCATGTTTATGTGTAGAATGAACTTTGGTTTTCTAGTATTGTAATGTTGGTTTAGCTACTGCCCTAAGGGCCTTATTATGATGAATTATTGACAAAATGCTTATAGGGTGTTATGGCTTGGTAAAATGAAGAGTTGCTTATATTGTATTGTTTCTTATTATAAAGTGATTCTTGAGTGGTATGGTCCATATTCTTGGTGGCGGTGTTATTTGATGAATTGGTTATGTTTAATATGTATTGAGAATGTGATCTTGAAGGTTTAATATGTAGAATGAAGAGAAATTGGAAATGAGCCTTGTATGGTGATTCTGAATCTTGAATTGTTTGTTTGGCCAAGATTTTGGTCTAATTGAAGTATATGAATTTGAAAAGCATGTAAAGTGTGTAAGTTGATGAATGAAGGTCTAAATCATGTTTAGAAGTAATGTATATGAAATGATGCTTATATGCAAGGTGTGCTCACATGTATACACACACCTTAAGTGAATGAATGAACCTAAGTTTAGTAAGAATGGGAGTCGTGGGGTAGACACTCTTTGTGAGTTGAGATGAAGTGTCTAGTAGAAACCTCACTATTCCTAATGAGCTTTCCAAGATAGGTCGGAGGATGAATGCACTTCGTGAGTTCAGATGTGGTATTCACTACTTATCCTTAACCTATAGTCTATAATGTGAGAATCCATGGGAGTTATTCTTAGCACCGAGATGATAGGAAGAAAAGGTGGAATACACTTCGTGAGTTGAGATGTTGTATTCCATTGTATCTCTTGAGATGAGTACTCCTCGTTAGTAGAGATTGAGTTACTTAGTTGCAATCTCCCTATCCCTTAACTATGTGCCCGCATAGGTGCAGCTATTGGGAAAGCCATGTAAAAGCTAAGAAGTATGACCTTACTCTAGTCAAGTGAGGATCCCTCGTCCGATAGGGGTTAATATCGGTATTTCATGCCTAGCTCTCTTGGTCTTTGTTGTTAAGCTAACCCCCCACAGAAGTATTGAAAATGACAAGTCGTCTAATTAATGTGATACCTATGTGAATTGATTAAACTAAGTCTTCTAAAGGAACGTACTACTTAGCGTAGGTGATGGTATGGGACACTACCTATCCATTGCACTAAGTAGGGCCTTCTGAAAGGGAAGACTTGGTGCCAGACCTTCTAAAAGAGTGTACTACTTAAGGTAGGTGGTGGTATGTGACGCTATCCTATTCATTGCACTAAGTAGGCATTCCGAAAGGGAAGTATTTGGTGTTTTATTGGGTGTTCTTTTAATGTCTTGTGAGTGAGTGGTGACTTGATCTCCCGAGGCGAGTAAGTCGAATGGGGTAGTCTTGAGGATCGCTTGGGTGTGTGTTGAAGGAAGTGTTTAGACGTTTTCTTCATATCTTACCTTGGAGAATCCTGAGATTATCCTAGAGTAGGGAAACTCCTAAGGAAATGAGTTCACTTCCTCATTGGCAATACCTTGGAAGTTCACCATTGTTGGAGTCTTAGTTCAATGTAAAGCTTTTAAACTTACTATAATGTCTTAAAAGGGTTCACTGTAATGTTAAGGGTATAGCTCACTGTAAGTGTACCTTTTTGGTTAACTTGTTGTAACGTGCTTAAATGCTTGGGAATCCATTAGGAGCGCTGGTGGGAGTGGTAGTATGGGATGCTACACTCACATTGCACTTAGTGTGACCTAAGAGTCCTATAGGAGGAGAGTGCTTATGTGAAATCGTATATTTGAGTTGGTTCACTGTAAATTCGAGTGTCTTTACTCTAAAGTATGTCTTTAAGTCAAAATTATGGAAATTCTTCTTTAAGTGTTAAATGATGCTTCTTATGTTGTTTTGTTCGTAAGTTTATGAATGTTTTATTAAACTTGCATGAAAGCTTATTTTTGCTAAAATGTCCCTTTTTACATGTTTTTGCATATGCCATACTTAGTACATTTTTTGTACTAACCCCATACTTTTTATACCTTATATGTATAGGTTGGAAGGTTTTGGAAGACTGAAGTTGAAGCTTGGGAATTCTATCTCTCAAGATTTGGTATGTCCTCATATATTCGAGGACATAGTTTATTTTCTTAGTTTCTTTATGAAGACTTAATTTGTATTTATGTTTATTGTAAAGGGTTGTGTCCCTAAGATTCTATGTTGTGTTTTTAAGTTGGCTTGTGACGATAAGATTTCCTAGTATTTATGAAAGACTCCTTTTATTTAATTATCATGAAAAGTTTTAAATTCCGCATTACTTTTCATGTATTATGTAATGAACGATAGTTGAAGGGCTTGTATGAGACCCCAAAGGGTCAAGTACGCCCGGCCACGATCCGAGAGTTAACCCTATCTTCTAGGGAGTGCTTTCGGGTCGTGATAGGATAGGCGGGTGAAACCTGCCAAACATAACCCATTCACAGAGGTGTTAGTTAGAGGCTGCCAGGTGGACATTTCTCCCACTACGATCTGCCCCTTTCTGTACGGTGCGTCTACGGGTACTAGGTGGGATCCCCTTAATCCAGAGTTTGACTACAGGTGGGGTTTGGTAAAGAGTGGCCAATTTCATAGGACCAGAGAGCAGACAGAGTCCACGAAGAGGTGGCTTGCACAACATCTGTCTGTTGATGGTGAGGGAGAAGACTGAGTGCTACACCCCAGAGGCCTTATCAAGAAGGCCAACCTTACTTTCGCAGCCAAGTTCTTCTGGCTCTTAGTCCGACACCTCTTATCCCCCACGGTAGCAGATAACATCCTTAGTTGGGATAGAGCGATCATGGTAGAAGCACTGGTAGCCGGGTTCAAGATCTACTTCACGACGTTATTGATCTCCATGATACATAAGAGAGCTTTTAAGCACTCTACTACTTACCCATTCGCCTATATTATTTTTCAGTTTTGCAGGGATGCTGGAGTGCCCATTTGGCATTGTGATGTCCTCGGTACACCGACCACGACTGTAGATATAGGTCTCATAAGGGATGAGGCCAATGTGGCGGCACCATGGAGAGGGCCTTGAGTTGATTTGTAGCCACTGAGTGAGAACTTGGCAGAGACGGTAGAGTTAGCTCAAGGGGCTGATCATGCCGCTTCAGAGCCCATGGATACTACCCCGGTCAAGTCTTCCCTTGGCACTAATAGGGCACCAGTTCCTCCCGGTCTACTCCTCCATCAGCATCACTGGTCCCGATAGCTAGGGTCCAGAAGTTAGAGGCCCAGATGGCCACCTTGTTGCATCATATCCAGCCTTGGGTGCAGAAATCTATTGTTGAGGCTGAGGACCAGATTGAGAAGTGGATGGTTTAGTAGAAGGATCAGAATATTCAGGCGGTCCACCAGCTCCTCGATGCTTTTGAGCTATGAGTTCTAGCACGCCAACCCCCACCATTGATTTGACGACTCTTCAGGAGGATGTGGTGAGTCTACGGGCAGATGTAGATGATATACTTGAGATGAGTGGACCCGAACATGAGACCGCACCTGTGGAGCTTGCGGAGTTCACAGTGCTTGCTGCAATATTCACTACCACCACTGCAACGCTGCCTGAGCCACGTAGCATGCTAAGAGGAACCGTTCCAGCCGCACCAGTGAGAGTGAGGATGCTCATGCTAGGAAAAAGGAGCGGACGAATCTGGATTCTGGGAGAAGAGCCTCTTTGGTGGATGAGGAGACTTGGCAGATGAGGGCTCTAGAGTTGGCTGCTGGGGCATCTAGTTTCAGATTGAAGGCTGTTGAGAGGAGCACCACTCTGGGTGCAGATATTGTTGTGGGCACCACTGAGGGTGTCCCTACTACTGAGGGTGTGGGTTCTGGAAACCAGACCCGCCAGCTTGTTGATCATCGGTACTATGCACCTCAGGTTTGCTTCACCTACCACCTTATCTTTATATTTCTTATGCATTGGGGACAATTTCATGTTTTTTTGTTGGGGGTGGAGTAAATGGAAAGTGAGTGATAGGGTAAAGTCTGACTAGCCCAACTCACGATCCTCTCTTAGGGGTTTTCTTGCCTGTGTTCTTTTGCCCCAAGAGACTTGTTACTTTACTGTTGAACCAGCATGTCATAACTTGTACAAAGTATGAAAGTGAAATATGAAGCATGATGGCTAAACCTAAATGATATCTCGTTTTAACAAAATGCTTGCATGAATAGGTATAAAGAATTTGAATATGTTGGCTCTAATCATGACATAGAGATGCACCACTGCATGGCCCTCAATCTAACACTCAAACTAGGTGTCTGATAATCTGATAGGGTAACGAGGTGTCAAGAGAGTGTGAGGAAATTTGATTGTTCCATTGTTGGTACCTAGCTAGAACTTGCCCGGTTAGTCTTGCAAAAGGAATATGTGTTAGACATTTAGGAAAGAATCATAGGCCCTTGTTCAAATTAGCAAATATCTAGCCTAAAGCAAAGCGAACCAAATGAAATTGTTATCCCTTTTTGATCATAATTTTTTGAGCTTATAATAGACCTTTCTTTTCTTGACCAACTCATCTTCCCTGGGTATAATGTGTTGGCCCTGGTCCCTACTTGGACATGTGCACCTCAACTTAGGCCAACAGCATAAGTAGAGGGTGGCTAATGCAGAAAATGACCTCTTCTTAAACCTGACCCAACCTTGGGTAATGTGTACCTTGACTCATGCCAAATCCATAACTTGAGGGTGGCTATTATGAGTGATGACCCAAAAAGTGGGTATGAAAAAAGTAATGTGGAAAGGAAAAGAAATAGTGAACAAGAGAAGTGAATCAGTCAAAATTGTCAATTGAATAAAGAAAGAAAAAGAAGAAATATATTAAACAACGAAAAAAAAAAGAGAAAAAAAGTGTTGAACAAACAGAAGTAAGAGTCAATTCCACAAAAGAGAAAGAAAGGAGAAAACAAGGCAAATATGACGCTTAGCCGTAATGTCAAGGAGGGCAACAAGTCACTAAAATGTACCCATATGTACCATATCTGACCCTGAGCCTATGTTACAAACCAAGAAAGTCCTATCGTGATCCTAAGAGTCTAATATGGTGAAATTAAGCCGTGAAAATAAGGGCAAGCCTATGGCGACAAGTACCAACGAGGTGTGAATTTGTTTTGATCCTGAGTGTTGAATAATGATCCTTATACTAAAAGTTTAAATCACTATGCGAAAAAGGAGTATATCTTTTGAAGTGAGGGAACTACTTGCAATATCAGAAAGTTGGTACCTTGGCAAGAGACAAAAGAGTAGAGGTGTCGTTGCATGGTGAGTCTTTGTCATGGTCTGATCCATATGAGTAAGCCTATCAAACCTAAGATTAGAAACATGCACTAAAGCAACGAGAAAGTTGGGATTGATAGCCATGTGATTACGAAAGCTTAAAAGAGGATACTTGTGTACAAAGTGTTGTGTTGAGTCATAGTGTGTCACTTGAGGACAAACAACGAATTTAAGTTGATGGTGTTGATGTACCGTGGTTTCACAGTACTTTCAATTCTTTTTCCTTAAGATTGGTGTGTGTTTAGAGCCTTTTTGTAGTAATTTTAATATATTTTTATCTTTATTTTGCAGGAAAGCTGTCCAAAATTATAACGCAGAAGGTTGTGGAGATTTCATGCAGAAGTGACCCACAAAGGCCATCGACAGTCCGTCGTCCCATCGACGAACCGTAGATGGTTATCGTCGATTGGAGGTTCAGGCATCTGGAAGCAACTCAGGGAATTCTGACCAAGTGTGGGGCTATGGAAGGATTGGCGGTCCGTTGACTGATCGACGGACCGTCATGTTGAATGGTCGATCTGATAAGAGAATGTCCCAATATCCGATGTTGAAGAAAATCTGAGTATGGAACGACGAGAACCATAGACGGACCATGCTGTTGGTCCATCGATTAGATCAGAGAACAAGCAAAGTGAAGGCTAAAAACAAATATGCTAAGTCTGGACTTACGAAGGCAGTAGACGGTCCATCGTTTGATCGATAGACAGTCTGTGGGGGTCGTCGATTAAAGCTGCATTTTTGGACAAACTTTCCTTATTTGAATTCCTTTTATTTTAGGATAATGTTTTCATAAATAGGGTGTAAAACCTGATTTTTGGGGTTGAATTCTTTTATTATTTTCTTAGTTTTGTTCTTGGAGATTTGTCTTTGCAACTGGAGCATGAATTCAAATTTCCGGATTTGGTTTTCAAGTGAATTTTGTGATTTCAAGTTGAATTTCTGGATTTTCTTCGAATTTGTCAAAGTAAGTTCATGATTTATTGTTTATTAACTATGAATTGTGTTCTTCCATGCATGGGTAACTAAATCCACAACTAGGGTTGTGGGAACCATGGGTGATTAACAAAGTAAACCTAGCTTAATAACGATTCTCAAATAGGGTATTGCATGCATTGATAATTCTTTTGCTTAGAAGTCTTTTTAACGAGTGCACGCATTCGATCTCGCCTTATTACTACTTGCGGGACCAAGGGGGTAGTTAATAGGAAAAGAATTATCAACATAGATTTAGTGGGATACTATATAATAGGCTAGTTTCGATTGGTGCGAAGTAATAACTAAGCCATACATCGAATATGATGCTTAATATGAAGTAAAGGTAAGGATTAGTAACTTAGACAGACGTAGCCGGACCAAGGTACAGTGAAGCTCTCTAAATGCCTGACTAAGGATTTAGAGATACCTAACTTATCACTTTGCATGCATAACACTAGGGAAGAGTTTTTATAGCTAGATTTACCGCATTATGAACCTATGGGGAACACTTACACCCTAGTTTCTCTCACAACTTGATAAACAATAAAGATTTACTCTTGCTACTTGTTCTACGTAGAAATAAACACTTTTGTTTCACAAAACTCCTCCTTTAATTACCTGTTTTCGGAAAGGACTTGACTAAATAGACGTAATTGTACATTGAAGTTAAGTCTAAACTATTTTCCTCGTGGGATCGATCCCAACCTACTTGTTGGGTTCTTTACTTGATACGACCGCTTATACTTCTTTAAGGAAGTGTAATTTGAGCATATCAACGATCCATGCAGGTCGTCCATAGTTCATGTCAGAGGCTGGGTAATAGAAGTCTTGATCCACAAATGCAGACTACGAACCGTGGTTCTTTCCGTGGGTCGAGACTTAGCCAATTTTTTCTGAGTTGTGTTTGGGAGGGCTATAGTGGTGAACCATGGACCCACAGTACGAGCAGTAGACCAGACTACGGTCTGTAGATGGTGAACGTCGATTGCACTTGCAATTTTTCTAAAAAGCAGATTTCTAGTTGGTTTTGGATAAGAGGTGTTACAACATAGATGACAATACATTTCACCACCCATACTAAGTAATACACCCTTAAGAAGACACTATGCAGGCAAATAGTTATGGGATAGGGAGATTGTGTCACATCTATGGAGCACCCCCTAGACGTAACCGGCGTCGTCATCCTTTTTGAGGACTAAGACTAGCCTCTTAGCTTTCATCATAACATTCATATGTTAAAAATACGAGAAACTAAAATCTTTTACTACAACTACTTGGAGGTTTACATAGACCTCTACATACACATAATATATATTCATATCGAGTATACATAGACCCTTCGTATAAGAAGATTACTTAGTCTTCTACTTTTATTGCACACATATATATATATATATAATAGAATAAAGTCTCAAGATCGTCTCATATCATACCATCTAAACGATCATAGCAAATTGGGCATAGCCCTATATCAAATGTCAAGAAGCCACATATAGGCTTATACAAATCGTACTCAAACTAAATAGAATGAACATAAGAGTCTAAAAAGTATAGCAACTCCGTAAGCTAGATATCGGCATCACCCTCGGAAAGTGAGGACATACCCAGTTGGATGGTAGAGAATATCCAAGTCTTTTTCAAGTCATCTCGAATGAGCCTTCAACGACCGGAACCTAATATGTTTGGGAAAAGGAAGAAAACGGGGTTAGTACGCCACTTGTACTAAGTATGAGACCATATGTACATATAACGTCAAAATCATGCTAAAAAGGACATTTAGTTAAATCATGTCATTTTTATCCATTGAAAATCTTATGCGTACTCAAAGAAACCATACTAAGCAACAATGACATATTCATTTAGGCAAAGTAAGTAATATGCATACCACTATACGAGAACCCATTATCTCCTACAACCCTATCATCAAGGAATAACATCACAAGCATGAATAAGAGTTTATCATACCATTATAAGCAAGACAAGCACTCATAAATCTCTATCAAGTCAACAAGTGCAATAACCAAGCAAAGCCCCATATACTTATTTAATCAAGTAACCCAACAAGAAATCCATAACCAATGTCCAACTTTACCCAATATGACCCTTAATGATACATAACATCATACCTAACAAAATAGACCAAATACATTTTCATAAGCATAACCATCACCATATGATATCATTTACATGTAAAGTCAACATACTATCATCTTTACATCATTATAATATACATACATAATATAAACTTCCTAAAGCTCCCCTCAAGGCGAACTAGTGCAAGGCATAGGTAGAGTAGCATACCCCTACCAAGCCAAGTCTAACCTCTTAAGTTACCCTAGTTAGTTTATACTTTATTACTTCATTTTAGTTTAGGGAATACTTTCCTTAACCCACATAGACCACAAGAGGTAAGTGTGGAATCCGGTGTTGTAAAATCTTATACCGATGGAAAGTGGTCTACCGGCCAAAGTAAAACCAAACATAAACGTAGCTTTCTAGGTGGATCCACAAGCTAGTCTTCCTAAGGGGGCATCATAGTTCATGAACTAAGAGATAGGTCTTCCTTCTTTATACCACATGGTAATTGGGGCCTCCTCTCATGGGAATCCATTGAATGAGTATCCCTCAAAGGGGAGTCAACATCATATATAGAACTATAGAGGTAACTCTTCCTCTATGGAAAGTCATCACCTCCCATTGTCAAGTTCACTCGGTGCTAATCTAAGTCCCTTCTTGAAATGTCTTAATGTCTTTATTTATCAATCAAAGCTTAGTTTAGGTCATACGGTCTAGCCCTTGTTTAATCATAATCATTATAGCTCAATAGGAATTGCATGAGTATAATCCTTTCATCACAATCATATAAGTAAGGTTAACACATTTACATATTCATTCATGATAAGGCACATTGGTAGTCATTAACATCCTTATAACTTTCCATCTTAATCAACCTCACAACCATAGTCAAGACATTTCAATTCAACATCATACCACCCTATCAATCCTAAACAAGGCATACTCCAACACAACATCATGACTTAATCACAATTAACCATAGTTTTAAGTAAAGTATAGGTATCAGAAGACTTACCAAGTCTTATTCATAGTTCCTCACAAAGGTCTTACCATCAACCCATAACTAAACCCAACTAGGGGAGTAACATCATCACGTACCCGGACCAACTACGTGCTAGGGTCCTCCTCAAGTACCCTTGGTTGGTCCTTGGGGAGTCGTACCCAGAGGTTTCTACCACGAATCAACTATAACATATGTTGTACACCCTTCTACCAAATTTCATACATTTCCAACTCCTAAAAGCTAGTCAAATAGGCTAAGGAACGTTAGTACCTCTTTGAACCAACTTCCGAAGTCATGCACGTTCCTGGACGTTTTGGTTTCTAAACATCGTAAATGACCTATATTCATTAAAATGGACTTAAAAACAGTGTCTAGACCACATGTCACCTATGTTAAGCTTTACGACACGTCTTGGATTTTTGAAATGTTCCATTCCCCCCCCCCCCCCCCCCCCCCCCGCTCAAGGAACATTCGTCCTCGAATGACACTAAAATTATTTTAAAGGCAGGAATAGACTCAAGACTAGCAGCCAAACCAATCAACAATATCAAAGCAACATAAGTCATATCATTTCAACAAGAAAATTTCAAAACTTTATTTACCACCCATAAGGCTCAAACATTACATCATGAGGCATTTTCCTTCTCACAACACACATGAGCTCAACATACATTACAAGAGTCAATTAGCACAAAGTTAAACTTATCAACATGTCACATAACTTTTCACTAAGGCTCACCATGTCAAAATTAACAACATAACTCAAAACAAGTCAAAAGCAAAATTTCAAGTTCTAATGCACTTATTCACTGTAACCTCACTATATTGAAATTCAAAAATGCACCTTTTTGCAAGACTTCACCAAAAATCATAAAACTTCATTTTCTAGTCATATAAATATTATTACAAAGAATGACTAACCTTAATTATCAAAAAGATGAGGGTAACGGGACTTTTTGTCGGCCTCGGCCTCCCATGTTGCACCCTCAACTAGGTGATTTTCCATAACACTTTTACGGAAACCACCTCTTTGTTCCTCAAGCTCTTTACTTGCCTATCAAGGATTTGAACGGGAACCTCCTCATAAGAGAGATTATCCTTGACACCAAGACCCTCAATAGGAAGAATGGACTCGGGATCACCGACACACTTCTTTAGCATAGAAACATGGAAAACCGGATTAACCAAAGCCAATTCACTAGGCAACCTCAACTCATAGGCAACCTTTCCAACTCTTTGCTAGATTTCATAGGGACCCACATAACGAGGACTTAACTTCCCTTTCTTGACAAACCTAACCACCCCCTTCATAGGTGAAATTTTTAAGTACACCTTATTACCTTCTTCAAACTCTAGATCCCTTCTCCTATGATCGGCATAAGACTTTTGCCGACTATAGCCCTTTTCCAAGCAATTCTTTATAATATGAAATTTCTCCAAAGTCTTATAAATTAAATCGGGACCAAGAATTGAAGATTCACCGACTTCCAACCACCCAATAGGAGACCTACACCTCCTACCATAAAAGGCTTAATAGGGAGCCATGGATATGGATGAATGTAAGATATTATTATATGCACACTACACTAAAGGCAAGTGCTTATCCCAGCTTCCCTAAGTCAATGACACAAGCTCTAAGCATATCTTCAAGGGTTTGAATAGTATGTCCCACTTGACCATCCATTTGGGGATGAAAAGCGGTACTCAATTTCACCTTAGTACCTAACCCTTCTTGAAATTACCTCCAAAACCTATATGTGAATTCTGCACCCCTATTCGATATGATGGATAACAGAATACCATGACGACACACAATCTCATATATGAATATCTTTGCATAATCTTCCGCTGAATAAGTAGACGTGACGGGAATTAAATGAGTATACTTGGTCAATCTATCAACCACCACCCATATCGAGTCATATTGTTTTTGAGTCTTAGGCAAACCTACCACAAAATCCATATTGATATCTTCCGACTTCCAAGTAGGAATTTGGATTTCTTGTAGTAAGCCACCCGGCTTTAGATGTTCCGCCTTCACTTGTTGGCAAATTGGACACTTAGCAACAAACTCCTCTATGTATTTGTTCAAACTTTCCTACCAATAAGTTTCCTTAAGGTCATGGTACATCTTTGTGGCACCCGGATGAATGGAGTAGCGAGACCCATGGGCTTCATCAAATATCCGTTCCCTCAACCCATCTACCTTGGGAACACACAATATCCCTTGGTACCTCAAAACACGATCCCCCCTAAGGAGAATGATTCATTTAGCTTACCAAGAACCGACTCCTTCAATTACATCAATGGTTGATCAAGGTGTTGTTTGGACTTCACCTTAACCACCAAAGATGATTCGGAGTTATATTGAACCAATACACAACCACTCGGAGAATTTTCCAACCTTACACCCAACCTAGCCAACCTATGAATATATTTCACTAGGTCTTTCTGGGCTTCATCTATGTGAGACACACTACCCATAGTCGTACGACTTAGATCATACGCAACCACATTGGCCTTGCTGGGGTGATAGAGGACACTCATATCGTAATCTTTTAACAATTCTAACTACCTTATTTGTCGGAGATTCAACTCCCTTTGGGTAAACACATATTGGATACTCTTATGGTTGGTGAAGACATCGACATGGACACCATACAAGTAATGCCTACATATTTTTAAGGTAAATACCACGGCTGCTAACTCAAGGTCATGAGTTGGGTAGTTTCTCTCATGCACCTTAAGTTGCCCAGAAGCATAGGCTATCACCTTCTCATGTTGCATAAGCACACACCCAAACCCACTCGTGATGCATCACAATATACTACAAACCCTGTGTACCCTCTGGTAAGGTCAACACCGGAGCGGAGGTAAGCCTATCTTTCAAGGTTTGGAAGTTCTTTTCACATGTCTCCGACCACTCAACCTTCTTACTCTTTTGGGTCAACATAGTCAAGGGAGATGTAATGGACGCAAAACCATCTACAAACCTCCGATAGTAACCCACTAGACCCAAAAAGCTCCTAATGTCGGTTGGAGTCAATGGTCTAGGCCAACTTTTCACCGATTTCATTTTCCTTGGATCTACCTCAACTCCTTAACTAGAGATGATGTGACAAAGAAATGTTACCGACCTCAACCAAAACTCACATTTGCTATACTTGGCAAACAATTGATGTTCTTTAAGGGTTTGCAATACCACCCTCAAATGACCCATGTGATCACTCTCATTTTTTGAATATACCAAGATGTCGTCAATGAAGTCAATGACAAATAAATCTAGGTAACTTCAAAACACCCTATTCATTAGGTCCATAAATGCTGCCGGAGCATTAGTAAGACCAAAGGACATAACGAAGAACTCATAGTGCCCATATATAGTCTGAAATGTCATCTTTGGTACATCTTCATCTCTCACCCTAAGTTGGTGATACCCCAATCTAAAGTCAATTATAGAAAAGTAGCTCTCCCCTTAGATTTGATCAAACAAGTCATCAATCCGAGGGAGCGAATACTTATTCTTGATTGTGACTTTGTGTAGTGGGCGGTAATCAATACACATTCTTAAGGACCCATCCTTCTTCTTTACAAACAATACCGGAGCACCCCATGGCGATATACTAGGCCTTATGAAACCCTTGTCTAGTAAATCCTTGAGTTGTGCCTTCAATTCCTTCAATTCGATCGGAGCCATCCGATAAGGAGGAATTTAAATGAGATTTGTTTCCGGTAGTAAACTAATATCAAAATCAATTTCCCATTCAGGAGGAATACCGGGAAGTCATTTGGAAAGACCTCCGGAAATTCAGTCACTACGGGGACCGACTCAATGGGTGGAATTTCGGAGTCCAAATCTTGGACTCTTACTATGTGATAAAGACAACCCTTTGAGATCATTTTGCATGCCTTTAGACAAGAAATGATATGACCCCTAGTAATAGAACTTCCCCCCTTCCACTCAACAACAGGTTCATTTGGGAAATTAAACCTCACCGCCCTTGTTCTACAATCAATAGTGGCAAAACAAGAATGTAACCAATCCATACCAAAAATGATATCAAAATCAATCATATCTAGTTCTACTAGATCAACATTAGAAACTCTATTGGGCAACATGATAGGACAATTCCTACATACCCTCTTTGCAACTACCGACTCACTCACCGAAGTAAACACTATAAAAGGTTCATGCAAAATATCAGGTAAAGTATCAAACTTTTTAGCTACAAGAGGTGTAACAAATGATAAAGTAGCTCCCGGATCAAGTAAATTATAAAGATCAATAGACAAAACTTTCAACATATCGGTCACCACATCGGGAGAAGTCTCTTGTTCACCCCTAGAGCGGAGAGCATATAAGCGGTTTTTCTTTGGAGCCTTATTTGAACCACTTGCTTGAGTTTGACCACTACCCTTGTAACATTCCAGAAAATTACATGTCTAGTGAAGAGCCTAGTAGGTTTTTAAGAATGCGTAATGGGGTATATAGGCATCCCAATGCCCACTATTGAGAAATATTGGGCATAGTATAGAAAATAGGCTAAGGGGTGTTAGCTAATTTATATATATATATATACACAAGTATGTATAATGTAATCCAAGCTTGTTTAAGAAATGTATGTGCAATGAATACCCTAAGCTAAACATACACATATTGATTCTCCACTCAACACATTAGGTAGTACGTATCCAACTGTCAAGCCTAGGTACCATAACACATAACCATTTAAAATAATCATATAGATTATGCAATGCCCAAGGACATAGTGAGGATCCTTGGGACAATAAGTAAACATTCCAAACGAACCTTCCAGAAGAGTTAGTTAGGAAAGTGCACGCAACACATGTGTAAGAACATGTCCAATCGGCCAAGGGACAAGTTAACCGATTCGGTTAGAGTGGTTAGGGGCAGGCGCGCGTCCAGGTCCACCCACCTGGAGCCAAGCTCCCTAACAAGTCCTAGACCCTAACTAACTGACCTAACTAACTAACTAACCTAGGACAAACCAAAAATAGCTAACCAAGGGACCCGACAACCTAAGACCAAACCGGGTGACACCAAACCGTGTAACTAACTAAGAGACAAACTAGTACCTAACCTAGGATGGTCCAAAGGGTTGGTTATGGTCCTAAAAACTTAAGGGTACTTTATTAATTACCCTAGGTTACTTAATTAATTAAATTAGCAACTTAATTAGTTAATTTAAATGGACAAAACCGAAACCACTAAGCAATTTCCAGATTTCGGTTAAGTCAAGTAAGAGACAACCTAGTACCTAACGTAGGATGGTCCAAAGGGTTGGTTATGGTCCTAACAACTTAGGGGTACTTTAGTAATTACCCTAGGTTACCTAATTAATTAATTTCACAACTTAATTAATTAATTTAATTGGTCAAAACCGAAACCACGAAAGTTCTAGATTTTCGTTAAGTCAAAGTGTTCTTCTAATTCTAGTCAAGTTAGGAAGGGCATTTTTGTAATTTGCTAATTAGTCTAACTTAATTAGGTTATATAGTCCAAGTTGAATTAGTTCACATTCTGTTCTTAAAGAATTAGACTCGTTATTCATCATAAAAACGCTGCAACTAAAAAAACAAGAGAAAAACGTTAGAAACCCTAGACGATTTCAAGCAAGTTCTTTAAGGTCTTCGTGCAAAGTGCAAGGTGATCTTCGTAGATTTAATTCTACAATAAGGTATGGGTTTTCTCTACTGTAATTCTTTCTCCAAGAGGCTTTTCAAACGTTTTAACTTGAAAAATATTGAAACTAGGGTTGTCCCCAAAGAATTGCAAGTTCATATCCCTAGTTCTCCCGATTTCCGATTCTTGTAGTATCTATAGTGTAATTCTCGATGCTTTGTTGTTTGTATGTGGTGTTAACTGATCAGTATGTGTATGTTTTAGTGATTTATATGTCAAATGAAAACCTACATATTAGAGCCGCATGCTTAGGGTGTTATTTACATGAATGTTGAATGTTATAATGCCTACTTGTGTTCGAGAAAATGAAATTGTCATGAGTTATTCATTGAATTGTTGTACATTTTAATCAAAGGTTAAAAGTTGGCTTGTTTAACATGTTAGATTACTATAATGTATTTATGAAGAAATTGGTATGGCTAGTGATATTAACATAGTTTGATTTTGTGCCAACAAATTGGCTAGCAATATTTAATCCAAAAGATGCAAAGTGATACTAATCTCCACATCAATGAACTCATAACATAGAGTATGCCAATCAATGGGACAAGTCCCAACATACGCTATCCACACGAACTTGTGAACGTAATAGTATTGTATAAGAGGTTAAAATTATCATAAGAATGATTCAAGACTACCCATTAACGTGAACAAGTTAAGGTGAGTAATGAAATAACTAAAAGCTTAAGTTATGAAATTAACCTAATATAGAGTGTTAAAAGAAGTGAGACAAGTCTCAAATACACCTAATCAATTATGTCAAAAATACTCACATAAGAGGGTGCTAGAGTCCGTGAGACAAGTCTCACTGGCACCATGATGATAATGTAAGACTTAAGTTCATATTCATCAAGTAAAGAAAGGGATAACCAGTCATCCATGGAGTTAAGTATACCTCATAACTAAAAGAAAGCTTTTATAATGTTTGAGTCAACTCTAAAAGATAATGAAGTGAAATAGATATGAGCTCAGCACCGATAGACTAGCAATGAGCTTGTGCCAGCATATGTAACCCTCATGAGATGAGATCACCACCCAGGTGGACCCGGGTCTCTGAAAGTCTTCTAGTCTTTGAAATAATTTGCCAGCATAGGAATTAGCTAGTGGAGAAATCCACCTAAGAACGGTAGGTAGTTTCGGTTTCACTTTGGCCAGTGATACCACCTCTTTTCGGTGTGGCGGAGACTGGATTTTATGTTTAGCTCACATGATCTATGTCGGTTATAGCTTAGGAAAGTATCCGGTTCACTTCTGCCGTGAACCCCCCTTTTCGGTGATGGGAAGACACAGACACGGTATCACCTTAGCCGGTGAACCCCCCTTTTCGGTATGGGGTAGGCACAGAACTTGGTTCACCTTAACCGGTGAATCACCTATTTTCGGTGTGGGGGAGACACTGGATTTCATGATAGCTCGCGTAATCTACTTCCGTTAATGCTAAAAGAATTCTTTATGAGAGTAAGAAAGAATAAAGTAGCATGTTCAAAGTGTACAACCGAGAAAAGAAGTAGAATCATAAGTTCAATGTAACAACCTGAAAATGACTATGCTAAGTAATGCTTAAACGTACTTAGAATGTCTGGATTAGACCAGGTTCACACGGCTTGTTGCGCGTAGAGCCAGACCTCAGAACCTATGCACTAGCCAAGCCAACCAACTTGGTGAGTTCGTTGAGCTAGGCAAGGTGAGAACCAACCATGTAGGGCACCCGAATTGAAGAGATTCACCTGGATGAGTTTTACCGGACATAAAAGGAGTAATCTTAGGTTTGGAGGATCTAGGGGTAAAGTGGTCTTTTCCAAGCTAGGGGTAGTATTGTAATTACCCTAAGTAATTCATTAATTATTTATTTATTTAAAGAGGAGGGGCAATTCGGATAGGGTTGGCCTAATTTGACCCTTTTCGCAAGTTAAGCTTCACCCGGGTTCGAGCCTTGGTGGAAACAACATTTAGTGGATTGAATTGATGTTTATTACCTGATTTTGTAGGGGCATGGTGGTCATTTCACATAGCCTTTGAAAAAAATCAGATTTTTAAACCATTAGGAGAAGTCCTAATTTTATTAAGTCTCCACCTAATCTCCTAATCCTAAGCTAACACTAACTCACGTCTCTCTCTACTATCACCTTATTTACACGATCACTCTTCAGTAAAAGAAGAGAACATAACAAAAAAATATAAAGTTCATCAAGAACTTAAATGCTAAAACTCAAAAGTAAAGACAATCTGAAAACGTAAAGCAAAAAGGGGTTTCTCGACGGGATTGTGCTGAGGTATTGGTGGTGAGGCTTGGTTTCGTGAGAACTGGCAGCATTGGAACAAGTGTTGAACGACTTCAGGTATGGGTTTTCTTCCCTCTTGGTCCCTTTCCTATGAGACCCCTAAGGTTCAGTCTATTCACAATCGAAAACTAAGGTTGTCCCCGTTGCATGTCCCTGTCATTAGATCCTTTGAAAGATTCAAGTATGCGTTGGTATGACTTTTGGTAGATGATTTTAGGGCTGGTTGAGATTAAGTGTTTGAATATGTATTCGGAATTATGTAGACATGAAAGAGGTGTTCCAAAAATGTGAAGTTCGTTAACTTGTTTGTGCATGTGTGTGCCATTAATTAGCCACGGTTTGAAGCTTTATATTGACATGTTAAAATGTTATGAATTAAGTGTGTGCGAATATGTTAAAAACGTGATGTTCATATGAGTTCAAAGTTGCTGAATTGAATAATAATTCTTGCCTGAAAGTAACCTTGAAAATGCACCTAAAGATCTCCCTAAAAACTACTCAATTTCTTAATGTTTAACGTGAAAGAGGGTGAGAAAATGGACTGCAAAAAGGTGAACAAATTTCCAGCATTCTGGAAATTTGTTTCGGCCAGCTTATTTTAAAAAAAATTAGTTTTAAATTTTTTTAAAATGCATGAGGTCAGTGGGGATTGAACCCAAGACCTCACCATATACAAGTTATATAAAAATTCAATAATAAAAATGAGGTAAGGGGGATTAGAAATGGGGTGAGGCTCAAGTGAAAAGTTAGGAGAAAAATGAAGTGAGGCGTGTGTGGTTCGAACCCACAACCTCTTGGATGGGTGAAGGAGAGAGGAGAAAAATGAAATAAAGAAATAATAAAATGAGGTATGTGGGGATTGAACCCACAACCTCTCAGCCGAATGAGAAAGTAAGGAAAAAATATAAATAAAAATAGGGTGAGGTTGTGGGGAATCGATACCACACCCTCTTGGTCTAAACGAAGGAATCAAGTAAAGAAAGAAAAAGAAAGATATTTGGGCGTGGGGATTCGATATTGGGTCCCTCAGGCCGAAATATTTAAGCAACAAAATCAAGAAAAAGAAAGAAACGAAGTGTAGGTCTGGGGGATGGATCTCGGGTTCCCTAGCCAAGAATTTTATGTCAACAAAAATTATATAGAAAACTAACTAAGTGTTAGACAAGGGAGTTGAAATAGGGTTCCCTTGCCCAATTCCGTATTGACACATAAGTCTTACGTGATGAAATAATTAATGAATGTTGCCCATGGGAATCAAAATTGAGACCTTGGCATACTTACAAGATACATAAGTCTTGTACCACATAATCTTGGGTAATATGAATCACTTAAATGAACTATGAATGAAGCCTCATGGCATGTGTGTATGGACTCATAAGTCCAGCATATGTTTATAAAGTAAGTGAACCTAAGATGTTATGTGACGAATGATGCAACCCTAGAAGGGTTAAGTAAGAGTGTGAAACACACTAAAAAGGTCCAAGTGCATTGGCATATGATGAAATGAACATTCACGTAGAGGGGTGAGTAATTATGAAGATCAATTGTGCTAAAGCTAATGAATGTTGTGACAACATGATAAGAGGCTAATGTGAAAGATTAGAGCGATCTCAAATGTTACCAAAACGTACTCACATATGAGAGTGTAAAGTTAATGAAAAGACCAGTCTCTATGAACACTCTAATGAAAGTATTAAAGTTAATGCACACTTAATACTAATGATGAGATGAGAAATCATCTAATGAGCAATGATGCCCTCATGTTAGAAGCCAGCTTCTATGATGTATTAGATGAATGTAATGGAACTTTATACTAAGCACCGATAGGCTAGCTATGAGTGGTGATTCCTTCTTTCGGGAAGTTCGTGTAATTCTCATGAGATGAGACTGTCCGTCCAGACGGGTATGGGTCTCCTTATATCTCCTAGTCTTTGAACCTATGCAGCCAACATAGGGATCTAACAGGGTTCAATTCCCTATATATGCTAGCATGTTTTGGTTTCACTTTGGCCGGTGATTCCAACTCTTTTCGGTGTGGGGTAGACACAGGATTTCATGGAGCTCACATGATCTATGTCGGTTAAAGTTAAAGTTCCCAAAAAAAGAATGAGGCCAGCCTCATGTAATACACACAATGAAATGAATGCTACCAAAGGTGTTTGGGTAGGATAATCAAGAGGTGAACTAGACTTATGTAATGACACTAGGTCATTCTTAGTCATTGCACAGTGAACCCAATGAGAGTCTTAAACTACATCCTAGGTATAGCTAGTGTTTACACTAGCCTATGAATGAAATGAAATGAAGTACGTATGAATGAATGAAGCAGACTCTGTGTTTGCTAAAGAAGGCTCCCTAGTTGAGTCCCTTATATTGAGCCCTCATTTTGGGAAGTGCTAATGTTAAGTCCATGATTCCAGGGTCTCATGGCATATGAACGAATGAAATGAAATATGATATGTGTTATATGCAATATGTTATGTGCTATATCCAATATGTTCTGTGCTATGTATATGATACGTATTATGATGCATGTTGCTCTCATGTCATGACTTTCCTAATCCGATTTTGGCTAGTCCACTGACTTGACTTTCCATAACTCATATCGTTAGGAGAGAGCTATTATAAATCATGCATGTCCATGGTGTGTGCTTGCATATACCCATACTTAGTACAAGTGTGTACTAATTCCATACATTTATCTACTTTTAGGTGAAGGTGCAGCTGGACGTTAGAGCTTACGAGTCGACGTAGAAGTTATCCTGACGTGATGCTTTCATTCGGATTTGGTAGGCCCTCATGCTTTTGAGGATGCTTACTGATTTATTCTAGCATAGACGTAGGCATGAGCTAGTGGAGTATGTTCCACTTTTCGTATTTACTTTCAGACGTTGTATTGGTGCCATTGTGGCAACTCTATATTTATGACTATATCTTTCATTTGATTATCTTGATTTAGATGGTTGTTGTGAACGCTTATGAGTTTACGTAGATAGTATTATGCGAGATCAATGTTTTCCAATATAAAGTTTAAGTAAACAAAAGTTCAAATTTTCCGCTAAAATTAACCTGGATGAAGTAACGACGACATATGTAGGCTTGTCTGCGACCTCTGAGAGGTCAACGACGCCAGTCTCATCTACGGTCTAGATTCCGGTCGTGACAAAGTTGGTATCAGATCATTAGGTTAAATTCCAAGGATAATAAGTTCACATCAACCACATCGAGTAGTTTCTAAGTTATGGTAGTGAAGTGCACCACTATCATGAATTAGAGACTGCATGATGCGTAGGAAAATTTCCCTTCTTCTACTCTTTATCGTGCTATCTAGAGCTTTGACACTTTGTGTCTTTGTAAGTATCTAACTTCCTTCTTGTGTGAGCGCGTAGAAGAATACACACAAGAATTAGGATGGCCAAGTGGTCTAAGGCGCCAGACTCAAGGTTTAGCCTTCCCAAGAAGGGGCAGTGATAGAAATGCCAAGCGTGAACGAAAGACATTTGGTAAGAGTTGTTGTTAGCATGGAGGTGAGTGCATGGTAGGTTCTAAAGCCTGCTATAAGTACTGATGAATAGGAAAAGGCTAAGTTGGCTGCTTACTAGATCAAGGATAAAATGTGAGAGCTAATAGGGTTCATAAAGACTGCCCAATAGTAGTATGCGGTAAGACTATGTTTGTAGACCTTGTTGAGTTACCCATGACTTGGTATGGAATGGATCCATAAATGTTATGCCTTCATGGATTGTCGTAGTAGGGTTGTGAGATTCCATTTTTCTAATAAATTAGAGCTGGTCCGGGAGGGGTACAATTCGAGTCGTTCAAGTCCTTTGATTTCGAACCTAAAAGCTAATAAAATGATGTCCAAGGGATTGTTATGTCATCTTGTGAGTGTCAATGATCTAGATCATGACATTCCTTCCATTGACTCTGTGCCTGTAGTGAATGAGTTCCAAAATATTTTCCCCGATGATTTGCCTGGAGTCCCTCCCCCTCGAGAGATTGATTTTGGTATCGACCTAGATCCCGATACCAAACCAATTTCAATTCCTCCCTACAGAATGGCTCCAGCTGAACTCAAAGAGTTGAAGATGCACTTAAAAGATCTCACTAATAAGGGATTTATCCAGCCGAGCATATCCCCTTGGGGCGCTCATGTGCTGTTTGTAAAAAAGAAGGATGGGACCCTTAGAATGTGTATCGATTATCGGCAGCTCAACAAAGTCACTATAAAGAACAGGTATCCACTTCCCAGAATAGATGACTTATTCGATCAGCTCCAAGGTCTAGTTTCTTCTCGAAGATTGATCTTCGTTCCTGGTATCATCATCTTAGGGTTAGGGATGGAGATATCCCAAAAACAGCCTTTCGTTCCCGTTATGGTCATTATGAGTTCCTAGTCATGTCATTTGGTCTTACTAATGCACCAGCTGTATTTATGGACCTCATGAACCGAATCTTCCATGAATACCTTGATTGTTTCGTCATAGTATTCATTGATGACATCCTCATCTACTCTAAGTCCAAGGAAGAGAATGAACAACATTTGAGACTAACCTTGCAGGTACTTAGACAACATCAGTTGTATGCCAAATTCAGCAAGTGTGAATTCTGGCTTAGATCAGTGACCTTCCTGGGTCATGTTGTGTCCGATCAGGGTGTGAAGGTGGACCCCAGGAAGATTGAGGCTATTAAGAACTGGCCAAGACCTCTTACTACCACCGATATCCGTAGCTTTTTGGGATTGGCTGCTTACTACCACAGGTTCGTGGAGGGTTTTTCTTATATTGTTGCCCCACTGACAACTTTGACTAAGAAGAATGCAAAGTTCAAATGGGCGGAGACTTGTGAGAAGAGTTTCTAGGAGATCAAGGACAGACTCACTTCAGCCCCAGTGCTTACGTTACCTAAATGTGATGAGAATTACACTGTTTATTGTGACGCATCTAGGGTTGGTTTGGATTGTGTTCTTATGCAGGTTGGTAAGGTGATAGACTATGCGTCCAGACAACCCAAGGTTCATGAGAAGAACTATCCCACTCATGACCTGGAGTTGGCAGCTGTGGTATTTGCATTGAAGATGTGGAGGCATTACTTGTACGGAGTGCATTTGGATGTGTTCACAGACCACAAGAGTCTCCAGTACGTGTTCACACAGAGGGAGTTGAATCTACGTCAGCGAAGATGGTTGGAGCTATTGAAGGACTATGATATGAGTCTCCACTACCATCCAGGGAAAGTAAATGTTGTAGATGATGATTTGAGCAGGTTGAGCATGGGGAATACAACCCACTTTGATGATGGGAAGAAGGAGTTGGTGAAGTATGTACACAGACAGGCCAGACTGGGTGTGCGATTGATGGCTTCTACTAGCAGGGGTGTTTCAGTTCATCCTAGTTCTGAATCATCCTTTGTAGTTGAAGTCAAGAAGGGTCAGCATCTTGATACTGTTTTGATGGAGTTGAAGGACTCAGTGCTGATGAAGATGAATGAGTCCTTTACTTTGGGAGGTGACGGCATACTTAGGTACCAGGACAGACTGTGTGTACCTGACATGGATGAGTTGCAGACCAAGATTATTGCAGAGGCCCATGGTTCCAGGTATTCGATACATCCAGGTTCCACCAAGATGTATCATGACCTCAAGCAGATCTATTGTTGGGATGGCATGAAGAAGCACATTGCTGAGTATGTGGCCAAGTGTCCTAATTGTCAGCAGGTTAAGGCGGAGCACCTTAAGCCTGGTGGTCTCACTCAGATGATGGAGGTTCCATCTTGGAAGTGGGAGGACATTAACATAGACTTCGTGGTTGGTCTTACGAGGACTAGGAGACAACATGACTCCATATGGGTTATTGTGGATAGGATGACTAAGTCTGCCCACTTTATCCCTGTGAAGTCTACTTACAGGGCCGAGGATTATGCGAGACTCTACATTGATGAGATTGTGAGGTGGCATGGGATTCCTTTGTCTATCATTTCAGATAGAGGAACTAAGTTCACTTCGCATTTCTGGAGATCCTTCCAGAAGATCTTAGGCACGCAGGTAAAGCTTAGTACTGCCTTCCATCCTCAGACAGATGGGCAGGCAGAGCGCACCATTTAGACATTGGAGGACATGTTGAGGGCGTGTGTGATCTAGTTCAGAGGTAATTGGGACAACCATCTGCCATTGATAGAGTTCTCATATAATAATAGCTATCACTCCAGTATTGGGATGGCACCATTTAAGGCACTGTATGGTAGGAGGTTTAGGTCTCTAGTTGGGTGGTTCGAGGTTGGAGATTCATCCATTTTGGGTCCAGAGATCATTCATGAGGCTTTAGAGAAGGTCATAGTGATTAGGGACAGGTTGGCTACTGCTTACAATCGGCAGAAGTCTTATGCAGATAACAGGAAGCGGCCCTTAGAGTTTGATGTTGGTGACCAAGTATACTTGAAGATATCACCCATGAAAGGGGTGATGAGGTTTGGCAGGAAGGGGAAGTTGAGTCCGAGGTATGTCGGGCCATACGAGATTCTACAATGTGTGGGTGAGGTGGCCTATGAGTTGGCGTTGCCTACGGATCTAGCTTCTGTTCATCCAGTCTTTCATGTCTCTATGTTAAAGAAGTGTCTTGTTGATCCAGCAACGATTCTGCCTTTTGAAGGTTTGGGGGTTGATGAAGACTTGTCCTATGAGGAGGTTCCTTTTGAGATTTTAGACCGGCAGGTAAAGCGGCTGAGAAACAAGGAGGTTGCCACTGTAAAGGTATTGTGGAGGAACCATCTTGTTGGGGGGGCTACGTGGGAGGCCGAGGCCGATATGAGATCCCGATATCCTCATATTTTCAGCTCTTGAGGTTAGAATCCTTACTCTTAAGTCTAAGTTTCCTTGTCTCCTCTATTCTTTGTTGATATTGCTTCACTGTGTAAAGTACTTATGTTATGATATGACTGGCATTGTACGAGATAATTAGAAGTGTCATTCGGGACGAATGTTCCTAAGGGGGGGATAATGTAACAACCTGAAAATGACTATGCTAAGTAATGCTTAAACATACCTAGAATGCCTGGATTAGACCAGGTTCACACGGCTTGTTGCATGTATAACCAGACCTCAGAACCTATGCACTAGACAAGCCAACCAACTTGGTGAGTTAGTTGAGCTAGGCAAGGTGAGAACCAACCATGTAGGGCACCCAAATTGAAGAGATTCACCCGGATGAGTTTTACCGGACTTAAAAGGGGTAATCTTAGGTTTGGAGGGTCTAGGGATAAAATGGTCTTTTCCAAGCTAGGGGTAGTATTGTAATTACCCTATGTAATTAATTAATTAATTAATTTAAAGAGGAGGGGCAATTCGGGTAGGGTTGGCCGAATTTGACCCTTTTTCACAAGTTAAGCTTCACCCGGGTTCAAGCCTTGGTGGAAGCGATGTTTAGGTGGATTTAATTGATGTTTATTACCTGATTTTGTAGGGGCATGGTGGTCATTTCACGTAGCCTTTGAAAAAAATCAGATTTTTAAACAATTAAGAGAAGTCCTAATTTGACTAAGTCTCCACCTAATCTTCTAATCCTAAGCTAACACTAACTCACGTCTCTCTCTACTCTCACCTTATTTATACAATCACTCTTCAGTAAAAGAAGAGAACAGAACAAAAAATATAAAGTTCATCAAAAACTTGAATGCTAAAACTCAAAAGTAAAGACAATCTGAAAACGTAAAGCAAAAAGGGGTTTCTCGACGGATTGTGCTGAGGTTTTGGTGGTGAGGCTTGGTTTCGTGAGAATTGGCAGCATTGGAACAAGTGTTGAACGACTTTAGGTATGGGTTTTCTTCCCTCTTGGTCCCTTTCCTATGAGACCCCTAAGGTTCAGTCTATTCACAATCGAAAACTAAGGTTGTCCCCGTTGCATGTCCCTGTCATTAGATCCTTTGAAAGATTCAAGTATGCGTTGGTATGACTTCTGGTAGATGATTTTAGGGCTGGTTGAGATTAAGTGTTTGAATGTGTATTCGGAATTATGTAGACATGAAAGAGGTATTTCGGAAATGTGAAGTTTGTTAACTTGTTTGTGCATGCATGTGCCGTTAATTAGACACGGTTTGAAGCTTTATATTGACATGTTAAAATGTTATGAATTAAGTGTGTGCGAATATGTTAAAAACGTGATGTTCATATAAGTTTAAAGTTGCTGAATTGAATGATAATTCTTGCCTGAAAGTAACCTTGAAAATGCACCTAAAGATCTCCCTAAAAACTACTCAATTTCTTAATGTTTAACGTGAAAGAGGGTGAGAAAATGGACTGCAAAAAGGTGAACAAATTTCCAGCATTCTGGAAATTTGTTTCGGCCAGCTTATTGTAAAAAAAATTAGTTTTAATTTTTTTTAAAATGCATGAGGTCAGTGGGGATTGAACCCAATACCTCACCATATACAAGTTATATAAAAATTCAATAATAAAAATGAGGTAAGGGGGATTCGAAATGGGTTAAGGCACAAGTGAAAAGTTAGGAGAAAAATGAAGTGAGGTGTGTGGGGTTCGAAACCACAACCTCTTGGATGGGTGAAGGAGAGAGGAGAACAATGAAATAAAGAAATAATAAAATGAGGTATTTGGGTATTGAACCCACAACCTCTCAGCCAAATGAGAAAGTAAGGAGAAAATATAAATAAAAATAGGGTGAGGTTGTGGGGAATCGATCCCACACCCTCATGGTCTAAACGAAGGAATCAAGTAAAGAAAGAAAAAGAAAGAAATGTGGGCGTGGGGATTCGATCTTGGGTCCCCCAGGCCAAAATATTTAAGACAAAAAGATCAAGAAAAAGAAAGAAAGGAAGTGTAGGTGTGGGGGATGGATGTCGGGTTCCCTAGCCAAGAATTTTATGACAACAAAAATTATAAAGAAAACTAACTAAGTGTTAGACAAGGGATTTGAAATAGAGTTCCAATTCCGTATTGACACATAAGTCTTCCGTGATTAAATAATTAATGAATGCTGCCCATGGGAATCAAAATTGAGACCTTGGCATACTTACAAGATACATAAGTCTTGTACCACATAATCTTGGGTACTATGAATCACTTAAATGAACTATGAATGAAGCCTCATGGCATGTGTGTATGGACTCATAAGTCCAGCATATGTTTATAAAGTAAGTGAACCTAAGATGTTATGTGACGAATGATGCAACCCTAGAAGGGTTGAGTAAGAGTGTGAAACACACTAAAAAGGTCCAAGTGCATTGGCATATGATGAAATGAACATTCACGTAGAGGGGTGAGTAATTATGAAGATCAATTGTGCTAAAGCTAATGAATGTTGTGACAACATGATAAGAGGCTAATGTGAAAGATTAGAGCGATCTCAAATGAGCCTAAGTAAATGTTACCAAAACGTACTCACATATGAGAGTGTAAAGTTAATGAAAAGACCAGTCTCTATGAACACTGTAATGAAAGTATTAAAGTTAATGCACACTTAATACTAATGATGAGATGAGAAATCATCTAATGAGAAATGATGCCCTCATGTTAGAAGCCAACTTCTATGATGTACTAGATGAATGTAATGGAACTTTATACTAAGCACCGATAGGCTAGCTATGAGTGGTGATTCCTTCTTTCGGGAAGTTCGTGTAATTCTCATGAGATGAGACTGTCCGTCCAGACGGGTATGGGTCTCCTTATATCTCCTAGTCTTTGAACCTATGCAGCCAACATAGGGATCTAACAGGGTTCAATTCCCTATATATGCTAGCATGTTTTGGTTTCACTTTGGCCGGTGATTCTACCTCTTTTCGGTGTAAAGGAGACACAGGATTTCATGGATCTCATATGATCTATGTCGGTTAAAGTTAAGGTTCCCAAAGAAAGAATGAGGCCAGACTCATGTAATACACACAATGAAATGAACGATATCAAAGGTGTTTGGGTAGGATAATCAAGAGGTGAACTAGACTTATGTAATGACACTAGGTCATTCTTAGTCATTGCACACTGAACCCAATCAGAGTCTTAAACTACATCCTAGGTATAGGTGGTGTTTACACTAGCCTATGAATGAAATGAAATGAAGTACGTATGAATGAATGAAAGAGACTCTGTGTTTGCTAAAGAAGGCTCCCTAGTTGAGGTCCCTTATGTTGAGCCCTCATTTTGGGAAGTCCTAATGTTAAGTCCATGATTCCAGGGTCTCATGGCATATGAACGAATGAAGAAATATGATATGTGCTATATGCAATATGTTATGTGCTATATACAATATGTTATGTGCTATGTGCAATATGATACGTATGATGATGCATGTTGCTCTCATGGCATGACTTTCCTAATCCTATTTTGGCAAGTCCACTGACTTGACTTTCCATAACTAATATCGTTAGGAGAGATCTATTCTAAATCATGCATGTCCGTGGTATGTGCTTGCATATACACATACTTAGTACAAGTGTGTACTAGTTCCATACATTTATCCACTTTTAGGTGCAGGTGCAACTAGACGTTAGAGCTTACGAGTCGACGCAGAAGTTATTCGGACGGGGAGCTTTCATCCGGATTGGTAGGACCTTATGCTTTTGAGGATGCTTACTGATTTATTCTAGCGTAGACGTAGGCATGAGCTAGTGGAGTATGTTCTATTAGCGTTTCTTTAGTATTTACTTTCAGACATTGTATTGGTGCCATTTTGGCAACTCTATATTTATGACTATATCTTTCATTTGATTAGCTTGATTTAGATGGTTGTTGTGAACGCTTATGAGTTTACGTAGATAGTATTATGCGAGATCAATGTTTTCCAATATAAAGTTTAAGTAAACAAAAGTTCCAATTTTCTGCTAAAATTATCCTAGATGAAGTAACGACGACGTATATAGGCTTGTCTGCAACCTCTGAGAGGTCAACGACACCGGTCTCGACTGAGACTAGATTCCGGTCGTGACATTCACAATGAATTAAGTAAAGTAAGAGCTTAATAACATCAATCACTAGTGTTTGATAAGAATAGGATCTTAACAAGTTAGTGGCTTGAGCCAACAATGGAGTATGGATTATGACCCAAAGATTATTACATTAGGTTAACAACCAATTAGTGGTCATGCCCAATAAAGGTTGGCTTATAATATATTTATCCACATTCAACATGAGTAAAGACATCTAGCTTGTAAATAATGTAGCCAAATCATTTCCTTAGTCTTTTGAGTTGCTTACTCAATTCATTGTAGGTATGGGACTACAATGAATCATTGCACTTGTAAGTAAAACATAAGATCAAAGGTTATCATTTAACTACACAACAGAAAGAAGAAAAAGACTGAAAATAATCTAAATATGAGATAAGTAGCTCTCGTCTAGGGATCAAAATAAATAAGTTTCATTTAAGTTATTCTAAAATTATGTTCATGACTCCAAGGTCTTATGTTCAAATAGAAAATGAGTTGTGTGCCTTAATTGTATGAGAACGTGTCATATACATATCATAATTCACGATTAACAAATTAAGAAAGAAAGTGACTTAACTTTCCAGAAATGACATGTTGCTTTAGGAAGAGCTTTCCATGATCATGCATAGCGCTTATGTGTTTATGTGCATACACCCATACTTAGTACAAGTGTGTACTAACCCCATATATTATTGATATTTTTGTAGGCGCAGGTTCTAAAGAAGATTGAAGATTCGACGAAGCAGTTTCGATTAGCGATCTCCAGACTTTGGTAGGTCCTCTCGAGTTCGAGGATGCTACACTTTATTATTCTAGATTAGTACATTAGATATAGCTAATGACTACTTTCTCTAGCGTTTTCTTTCAAGTAATTGTTCAAGCGTTTGTAATAAGGCCAATTGGCAAACTATTATTATTATTATTACAATCAATTATTTCAATTGTTTAAGCTTTAATAGATGGTTATTTAGTTTGAGCTATTATGATATCACTCTTATGCAGTACTATATGAAGTCCATGTGTACTTCGATAAGTATTAAAAAGTTTTAAATTTTCCGTAAATTTAACTGTATGATTGTGATGAAAGCTAAGAAGAGGCTTGTCTGCGACCTCTGAAAGGTTAACGACGTCGGTCATATTCGGATTCCAGAATCCGGGTGTGACAAACTTGGTATCAAAGCCTGAGGTTAAATTACCTAGGAACTAAGGCTCAACACAACCACGTTGCGTAGTTTATGACTTATAGTTGTGAAGTGCACCACAATCATGACATAGAGACTTTGTGATGTTAGGAAATTTTCCCTTCTTCTACTCTTTATCGTGCTATATAGAGCTTTGACATTTTGTGTCATTCTAAGTATCTGACTTCCTTCTTTTGTGCGCGAGTAGAAAGAAGAACACAAGAATTAGGATGGCCAAGTGGTCTAAGGCGCCAGACTCAAGATCTGGCCTTCCCAAGAAGGGCAATGATAGAAATGCCCAGCGTGAATGAAAGACGTGTGGTAAGTGTGGTTGTTCGCATGGTAGGTTCTAATGCCTGCTATGAGTGCTAATGAAGAGGAGAAGGCTGAGTTGGCTGCATACTAGCTCAAGGATGTGGCTCAGGTATGGATTTGCTTCATAAATGTTATGGTACCATAGAATGTCGAAACAGGGTAGTAAGGTTACAGTTTCCAAATGAGTTAGAGTTAAAATGGGAAGGGTGTGGTTCAAATTCAACAGGCCAAATAGTTTCCAATCTTAAAGCCAACAAGATGTTATCCAAGGGATACTTATGCCACTTAGTTAGAGTCAATGACTTAGAACAAGAAGTCCCTTTCATAGACTTTTTGTCCGTAGTAAATGAGTTTTCAAGATGTCTTTCCGGAGGATTTACCAGCTATCCCTCCATAATATGAAATTGATTACGGTGTTGAATTAGATCTTAACACCAACCCAATTTCCATTCCGCCTTATAAAATGGCTCAAGTGGAACTCAAAGAGTTGAAGTTTCAGTTAAAAGATTTACTTGATAAGGGCTTCATCCAGCCGAGCATATCCCCATGGGGTGCTCCAGTGTTGTTCGTTAAGAAAAAGGATGGAACTCTTAGAATGTGTATCAATTATAGGCAACTCAATAAAGTTACTATAAAGAACAAATACCCTCTTCCCAGAATTGATGATCTATTTGACAAATTTCAAGGTTCTAGTTTCTTTTCCAAAATAGATCTTCGGTCGGGTTATCACCAACTTAGGGTAAGACAAGAGGACGTTCCCAAGACTGCTTTCCGTACTATATATGGTCATTATGAGTTTCTTGTCATGTCCCTTGGTCTCACTAAGGCACCAGCCGCGTTTATGGACCTTATGAATAGAGTCTTCCGTGAATATCTTGATTCTTTTATTATAGTATTCATAGATGACATTCTCATATACTCTAAGTCCAGATAAGATCATGAACATCTTCTAAGAATGACATTGTAAGTACTGAAGGAACATCATTTGTATGCAAAGTTTAGCAAATGTGAGTTTTGGTTGAGATCAGTGACCTTCCTTGGTCATGTTGTGACCGATCAGGGCGATGAGAAGAAAGAGTTGGTTATAGAAGTACACCAATTGGCTAGGTTAGGTGTACGACTAGTAGATACACCAAATAGGGGTTCTACGGTCCATTCTACCCGTCGAGGGGTTAGGAGTGGATGGGAACCTTTCTTATGAAGAGGTTCCCATTGCAATTTTAGATCGCCAAGTGAAGCGGTTGAGGAACTAGGAGGTTCCCACCGTGAAGGTGTTATGGAGGAACGACCTTGTTGAGGGATCAAATGGCAGGCCGAGACCGATATGAGATCCTGTTACCCTCACTTTTTCAGTTCTTGATGGCTAGATAAACTCTTCCTAAGTCCGATTCCATTAATAAGACTAAATTTTAGTGTATTAGGCGGTTTTTGGTGTTTTAAGTTAATAACTGTGTGTTTTATACTTTCACTATATGAGTTAATATGATTTCATGCTTGCTTTCATGTTGCTGTTTTTGTATAGCTTTTACGTGATTTTTGTGTTGCATGAGTGTGATGTGCATTAAGTTAAAGTAAGATTGATAAGGAAGTTCCTCAATCTCAGAAAAGAAGCATCAGATAAGCTTAGAATAATGTCCATCATCCAGAGTAAGTTGTGAATCTGACATTCACAAAGAGTGAAGTTTCAAGTATGTTAATGAGCTTTTCGAAAATACCCTCTTTGATTTAAAATGACGAGTAGTGTCATTCGGAGACGAATGTTCCTAAGGGGAGGGGGATAATGTAACATTCCAGAAAATTACATGTCTAGTGAAGAGCCTAGGTTCTTAAGCATGCATATTGGGTTACATAGGCATCCGTATGCCCACTATTGAGAATATTGGGCATAGTATAGAAAATTGGCTAAGGGGTGTTAGCCAATTTATATATATATACACATGTATAATATAATCCAACCTTGTTTAAGAAATATACCTGCAATGAAGACCCTAAGCTAAATATACACATATTGATTCTTCACTCAACACATTAGGTACTAGGCATCCAAGTGTCAAGCCTAGGTACCATAGCACATAACCATTTAAAATGATCATATAGATTACGCAGTGCTCAAGGACATCGTGAGGATCCTTGGGACAATAAGTAAACATTCTAAATGAACCTTCCAGAAGAGTTACTTAGGAAAGTGCACGCAAGACATGTGCAATCACATGTGCAATCGGCCAAGGGACAAGCTAACCAATTCGGTTAAAGTGGTTGGGGGTAGGCGCGCGTCCGGGTCCACCCTCATGGGGCCAAGCTCCCTAACAAGTCCTAGACCTTAACTAACTGACCTAACTAACTAACTAACCTAGGACAAACCAAAAATAGCTAACCAAGGGACCCGACAACCTAAGACCAAACCGGGTGACACCAAACCGTGTAACTAACTAAGAGACAACCTAGTACCTAACCTAGGATGGTCCAAAGGGTTTGTTATGGTCCTAACAACTTAGGGGTAATTTAGTAATTACCCTAGGTTACTTAATTAATTAAATTAGCAACATAATTAATTAATCTAAATGGACAAAATCGAAACCACTAAGCAATTTCCAGATTTCGGTTAAGTCAAGTAAGAGACAACCTAGTACCTAACCTAGGATGGTCCAAAGGGTTGGTTATGGTCCTAACAACTTAGGGGTACTTTAGTAATTACCCTAGGTTATTTAATTAATTAATTTAGAAACTTAATTAATTAATTTAAATGGACAAAACCAAAACCGATTTTGGTTAAGTCAAGAAAGAGACAACCTAGTACCTAACCTAGGATTTCCAAAGGGTTGGTTATGGTCCTAACAACTTAGGGTTACATTAGTAATTATCCTAGGTTACTTAATTAATTAATTTAGCAAATTAATTAATTAAATTAAATGGACAAAACCGAAACCACTAAGCAATTTCCATATTTCGGTTAAGTCAAGTAAGAGACAACCTAGTACCTAACCTAGGATGATCCAAAGGGTTGGTTATGGTCCTAAAACATAGGGGTAATTTAGTAATTACTCTAGGTTACCTAATTAATTAATTTAATTGGTCAAAACAAAAACCACTAAGAAAATTCGAGATTTTGGTTTAGTCAAAGTGTTCTTCTAATTCTAGTCAAGTTAGGAAGGGCATTTTTGTAATTAGGTAATTGTTCTAACTTAATTAGGTTATATAGTCCAAGTTGAATTAGTTAACATTCATTTGTTAAAGACTTAGACTCGTTATTTATCATAAAAACGCTGCAACTAAAAAACAAGAGAAAAACGTCAGAAACCCTAGACGATTTCAAGCAAGTTCTTCAAGGTCTTCGTGCAAAGTGCAAGGTGATCTTCGTAAATTTAATTCTACAATAGGGTATGGGTTTTATCTACTTTAATTCTTTCTCCAAGAGGCTTTTCAAACATTTTAACTTCAAGAATATTGAAACTAGGGTTGTTCCCAATGAATCGCATGTTCATCTCCCTAGTTCTCCCGATATCCGATTGTTGTAGTATCTATAGTGTAATTCTCGATGCATTATTGTTTGTATGTAGTGTTAACTGATCATTATGTGTATGTTTTAGTTATTTATATGTCGAATGAAAAGCTACATGTTAGATCCGCATGCTTAGGGTGTTATTTACATGAACGTTGAATGTTATAATGCCTACTTGTGTTCGAGAAGATGAAATTGTTATTAGTTATTCATCGAATTGTTGTATATATTAATCAAAGGTTAAAAGTTGGCTTGTTTAGCATGTTAGATTAGTATAATGTATTTAAAAAGAAATTGGTATGGCTAGTGATAATAGCATAATTTGATTTTGTGCCAACAAATTGGCTAGCAATATTAAATCCAAAAGATGCAAAGTGATACTAATATCCACATCAATGAACTCATAACATAGAGTATGCCAATCAATGGGACAAGTCCCAACATACCCTATCCACACGAACTTGTGAACGTAATAGTATTGTATAAGAGGTTAAAATTATCATAACAATAATACAAGACTACCAATTAACATGAACAAGTTAAGGTGAGTAATGAAATAACTAAAAGCTTAAGTTATAAAATTGACCTAATATAGAGTGTTAAAACAAGTGAGACAAGTTTCAAATACACCTAATCAATTATGTAAAAAATACTCACATAAGAGGGTGCTAGAGTCCGTGAGACAAGTCTCACTCGCACCATGATGATAATGCAAGAATTAAGTTCATATTCATCAAGTAAAGAAAGGGATGACCAGTCATCCATGGAGTTAAGTATACCTCATAACTAGAAGCAAGCTTCCATAATGTTTGAGTCAACTCTAAAAGATAATGAAGTAAAATAGATCTTATCTTAGCACCGATAGACTAGCAATGAGCTTGTTCCAGCACATGTAAGCCTCATGAGACGAGATCACCACCCAGGTGGACCAGGGTCTCTGAAAGTCTCCTAGTCTTTGAACTATGTTGCCAGCATAGGGACTAGCTAGTGGACAAATCCACCTAAGAACGGTAGGTAGTTTCGGTTTCACTTTGGCCAGTGATACCACCTCTTTTTTGTGTGGGGGAGATACTGGATTTCATGTTTAACTCACATGATCTATGTCTGTTATAGCTCAGGAAAGTATCCGGTTCACTTCAGCCGTGAACCCCCCTTTTCGGTGTGGGGTAGACACAGATCTTGGTTCACCTTAACCAGTGAATCACCTCTTTTCCGTGTGGGGGAGACACTGGATTTCATGATAGATAGCGTGATCTACTTCCGTTAATGCTAAAAGAATTTTTTAAGAGAGTAAGAAAGAATAAAGTAGCATGTTCAAAGTGAACAACCGAGCAAAGAAGTAGAATCATAAGTTCATAGTGAATTAAGTAAAGGGAGAGCTTAAGAACATCAATCACTAGTGTTTGCTAAGAATAGGGTCTTAACAAGTTAGTGGCTTGAGACAATAATGGAGTATGGATTATGCCCCAAAGATTATTACATTAGGTTAACAACCAATTAATGATCATCGCCAATAAAGATTGGCTTATAGTATATTTATCCTCATTCAACATGAGTAAAGACATCTAGCTTGTAAGTAATGTAGACAAATCATTTCCTTAGTATTGTGAGTTGCTTACTCGATTCATTGTAGGTATGCGACTACAATGAATCATTGCACTTATAAGTAAAACATAAGATCAAAGGATATCATTGAACTACACAACAGACAGAAAAAAAAGACTTTAAATAATCTAAGTATGAGATAAGTAACTCTCGGCCTAGGGAGCAAAATAAATAAGTTTCGTTTAAGTTGTTCTAAAATTATGTTCATAACTCCAAGGACTTATGTTCAGATAGAAAATGAGTTGTGTGCCTTAATTGCATGAGAACCTGTCATATACATATCATAATTCACGATTAACGAATTAATAAAGTAAGTGACTTAACTTCCCAGAAACGACATATTGCTTTAGGAAGAGCTTTCCTTGATCATGCATAGCCCTTATGTGTTTTTGTGCATACACCCATACTTAGTACAAGTGTGTACTAACCCCATATATTATTACTATATTTATAGGCGCATGTTCTAAAGAAGATTGAAGATTCGATGAAGCAGTTTGGATTAGCGATCTCCATACTTTGGTAGGTCCTCTCGAGTTCGAGGATGCTACACTTTATTATTCTAGCTTTGTACGTTAGATATAACTATTACTACTGTCCCTAGCATTTCCTTTCAAGTATTTGTTCAAGCGTTTGTAATAAGGCCAATTGGCAAACTATTATTATTATTATTACAATCATTTATTTCAATTGTTTAATCTTTAATAGATGGTTGTTTAGTTTGAGCTATTAGGATATCACTCTTATGCAATACTATATGAAGTCCATGTATACTTCGATAAATATTAAAAAGTTTTAAATTTTTCGTAAATTTAACTATATGATTGTGATGAAAGCTAAGAAGAGGCTTATCTGCGACCTCTGAGAGGTTAACGACGTCGATCATATTCGGATTCCAGAATCCGGGTGTGACAAACTTGGTATGAAAGCCTGAGGTTAAATTACCTAGGAACTAAGGCTCAACACAACCACGTTGCGTAGTTTCTGACTTATGGTTGTGAAGTGCACCACAATCATGACTTAGAGACTTTGTGATGTTAGGAAATATTCCCTTCTTCTACTCTTTATCGTGATATATAGATCTTTGACATTTTGTGTCATTCTAAGTATCTGACTTCCTTCTTGTGTGCACGAGTAGAAAGAAGAACACAAGAATTATGATGGCCAAGTGGTATAAGGCACTCAAGATCTAGCCTTCCCAAGAAAGGCAATGATAGAAATGCCCAGCGTGAACGAAAGACGTGTGGTAAGTATGGTTGTTCGCATGGAGGTGAGTGCATGGTAGGTTCTAATGCCTGCTATGAGTACTAATTAAGAGGAGAAGGATGAGTTGGCTGCATACTAGATCAAGGATGTGGCTCAGGTATGGATTTGCTTCATGAATGTTATGCTACCATAGAATGTCAATACAGGGTAGTAAGGTTTCAGTTTCCAAATGAGTTAGAGTTAAAATGGGAAGGGCGTGGTTCAAATTCAACAGGCCAAATAGTTTCCAATCTTAAAGCCAATAAGATGTTATCCAAGGGATACTTATGCCACTTATTTAGAGTTAATGACTTAGAACAAGAAGTCCCTTACATAGACTCTGTGTCCGTAGTAAATGAGTTTTCAAGATGTCTTTTTGGAGGATTTACCAGGGATCCCTCCAGAACATGAAATTGATTTTGGTGTTGAATTAGATCCAACACCAACCCGATTTCCATTCCGCCTTATAGAATGGCACCATCGGAACTCAAAGAGTTGAAGTTGTAGCTAAAGATTTACTTGATAAAGGCTTCATCCAGCCGAGCATATCCCCATGGGGCGCTCCAGTGTTGTTCGTTAAGAAAAAGGATGGAACTCTTAGAATGTGTATCGATTATCGGCAACTCAATAAAGTCACTATAAAGAACAAATACCCTCTTCCCAGAATTGATGATCTATTTGACAAATTTCAATGTTCAAGTTTCTTTTCCAAAATAGATCTTCGGTCGGGTTATAACCAACTTATGGTAAGACAAGAGGGCGTTCCCAAGACTGCCTTCCATACTAGATATGGTCATTATGAGTTTCTTGTCATGTCACTTGGTCTCACTAACGCACCAGTCGCGTTTATGGACCTTATGGATAGAGTCTTCTGTGAATATCTTGATTCTTTTGTCATAGTTTTCATAGATGACATTTTCATATACTCTAAGTCCAGAGAAGATCATGAACATCATCTGAGAATGACATTGCAAGTATTCAAGGATCATCATTTGTATGCAAAGTTTAGCAAATGTGAGTTTTGGTTGAGATCAGTGACCTTCCTTGGTCATGTTGTGACCGATCAGGGTGATGAGAAGAAAGAGAAGGTTATAGAAGTACACCGATTGGCTACGTTAGGTGTATAACTAGTAGATACACAAAATGAGGGTTGTACGGTCCATTCTACCCGTCGAGGGGTTAGGAGTCGATGGGAACCTTTCTTATGAAGAGGTTCCCGTTGCAATTTTAGATCGCCAAGTGAAGAGGTTGAGGAACAAGGAGGTTCCCACCGTGAAGGTGTTATGGAGGAACCACCTTGTTGAGGGATCAAATAGGAGGCCGAGACCGATATGAGATCATGTTACCCACACTTATACAGTTCTTGATGGCTAGATAAACTCTACCTAAGTCCGATTCCGTTAATAAGACTCTAAATTTTAGTGCATTAGGCAGTTTTTTGTGTTTTAAGTCCATAACAGTGTGTTTTATACTTGCACTATATGAGTTAATATGAGTTCATGCTTGCTTTCATGTTGCTGTTTTTGTATAGCTTTTACGTGATTTATGTGTTGCATGAGTGTGATGTGCATTAAGTTAAAGTAAGATTGAGAAGGAAGTTCCTCAATCTCAGATAAGAAGCTTCAGATAAGCTTAGAGTAATGTGCATCATCCAGAGTAAGTTGTGAATCTGACATTCACAAAGAGTGAAGTTTCAAGTATGTTAATGAGCTTTTCGAAAATACCCTCTTTGATTTAAAATGACGAGTAGTGTCATTCGGGGATGAATGTTCCTAAGGGGGGGGGGGGGATAATGTAACATTCCAGAAAATTACATGTCTAGTGAAGCGCCTAGTAGGTTTTTAAGCATGCGTATTGGGGTACATAGTCATCCCAATGCCCACTATTGAGAATACTGGGCATAGTAAAAAATTTGGCTAAGGGGTGTTACCCAATTTATATATATTTACACATGTATAATATACTCCAAGATTGTTTAAGAAATGTACCTGCAATGAAGACCTTAAGCTAAATATACACATATTGATTCTCCACTCAACGCATTAGGTACTAGGCATCCAAGTGTCAAGCCTAGGTACCATAGCACATAACCATTTAAAATGATCATGTAGATTATGCAATGCCTAAGGACATAGTGAGGATCCTTGGGACAATAAGTAAACATTCCAAATGAACCTTCCAGAAGATTTAGTTAGGAAAGTGTAGGCAACACATGTGCAACACATGTGCAAGCACATATGCAATCGGCCAAGGGAAAAGCTAACCGATTCGTTTAGAGTAGTTGGGGGCAGGCGCGCGTCCTGGTCCACCCACGTGGGGCCAAGCTCCCTAACCAGTCCTAGACCCTAACTAACTGACCTAACTAACTAACTAACCTATCACAAACCAAAAATAGCTAACCAAGGGACCCGACAACCTAAGACCAAACCGGGTGACACCAAACCGTGTAACTAACAAAGAGACAACCTAGTACTTAACGTAGGATGGTCCAAATGGTTGGTTATGGTCCTAAAAACTTAGGGGTACTTTAGTAATTAACCTAGGTTACTTAACTAATTAAATTATCAACTTAATTAATTAATTTGAATGGACAAAACTGAAACCACTAAGCAATTTCCAGATTTTGGTTAAGTCAAGTAAGAAACAACCTAGTACCTAACCTAGGATGGTCCAAAGGGTTGGTTATGGTCCTAACAACTTAGGGGTACTTTAGTCATTACCCTAGGTTACTTAATTAATTAACTTAGAAACTTAATTAATTAATTTAAATGGACAAAACCGAAACCACTAAGCTATTTCCAGATTTCGGTTAAGTCAAGAAAGAGACAACCTAGTACCTAACCTAGGATTGTCCTAAGGGTTGGTTATGGTCCTAACAACTTAGGGTTACTTTAATAATTACCCTACGTTACTTAATTAATTAATTTAGCAACTTAATTAATTAATTTAAATGGACAAAACCGAAACCACTAAGCAATTTCCATATTTCGATTAAGTCAAGAAAGAGACAACATAGTACCTAACCTAGGATGATCCAAAGGGTTGGTTATGGTCCTAACAACTTAGGGGTACTTTTGTAATTACCCTAGGTTACATAATTTATTAATTTAGTAACTTCATTAATTAATTGATATGGTCAAAACCGAAACCACTAAGAAAATTCCAAATTTTGGTTAAGTCAAAGTGTTCTTCTAATTCTAGTCAAGTTAGGAAGGGCGTTTTTGTAATTAGGTAATTGTTCTAACTTAATTAGGTTATATATCCAAGTTGAATTAGTTAACATTCAGTTCTTAAAGAATTAGACTCGTTATTCATCATAAGAACGCTGCAACTAAACAACAAGAGAAAAACATTAGAAACCCTAGACGATTTCAAGTAAGTTCTTCAAGGTCTTCGTGCAAAGTGCAAGGTGATCTTCGTAGATTTAATCCTACAATAAGGTATGGGTTTTGTATACTGGAATTCTTTCTCCAAGAGGCTTTTTAAACGTTTTAACTTCAAGAATATTGAAACTAGGGTTGTTCCCAATGAAGCGCATGTTCATCTCCGTAGTTCTCCCGATTTCCAATTCTTGTAGTATCTATAGAGTAATTCTAGATGCATTGTTGTTTGTATGTAGTGTTAACTGATCATTATATGTATGTTTTAGTGATTTATATGTCGAATCAAAACCTACATGTTAGATCCGCATGCTTAGGGTGTTATTTACATGAACGTTGACTATTATAATGCCTACTTGTGTTCGAGAAGATGAAATTGTTATGAGTTATCGTTGAATTGTAGTATATGTTAATCAAAGGTTAAAAGTTTGCTTGTTTAGCATGTTATATTACTATAATGTATTTATGAAGAAATTGGTATGGCTAGTGATAATAGCATAGTTTAATTTTGTGCCAACAAATTGGATAGCAATATTAAATCCAAAAGATGCAAAGTGATACTAGTCTCCACATAAATGAACTCATAACATAGAGTATGCCAATCAATGGGACAAGTCCCAACATACCCTGTCCACACGAACTTGTGAACGTAATAGTATTGTATGAGAGGTTAAAATTATCATAAGAATAATACAAGATTACCAATTAACGTGAACAAGTTAAGGTGAGTAATGAAATAACTAAAAGCTTAAGTTATGAAATTGACCTAATATAGAGTTTTAAAAGAAGTGAGACAAGTCTCAAATACACCTAATCAATTATGTAAAAAATACTCACGTAGGAGGGTGCTAGAGTTCGTGAGACAAGTCTTACTCGCACCATAATGATAATGCAAGACTTAAGTTCATATTCACCAAGTAAAGAAAGGGATGACTAGTCATCCATGGAGTTAAGTATACCTCATAACTAGAAGCAAGCTTCCATAATGTTTGAGTCAACTCTAAAAGATAATAAAGTAAATAGATCTTATCTTAGCACCGATAGACTAGCAATGAGCTTGTGCCAGCACATGTAAACCTCATGAGACGAGATCACGACCCAGGTGGACCAGGGTCTCCAAAAGTCTCCTAGTCTTAGAATTATGTTCCTAGCATAGGGACTAGCTAGTGGAGAAATCAACCTAAGAACGGTAGGTAGTTTCGGTTTCACTTTGACCGGTGATACCACCTCTTTTCGGTGTGGGGGAGATACTGGATTTCATGTTTAGCTCACATGATCTATGTTAGTTATAGCTCAGGAAAGTATCCGGTTCACTTCAGCCGTGAACTCCCCTTTTAGATGTGGGGAAGACACACACACGGTATCACCTTAGCCGGTGACCCCTCCTTTTCGATGTGGGGTAGACACTGAACTTGGTTCACCTTAACCGGTGAATCACCTCTTTTCCGTGTGGGGGAGACACTGGATTTCATGATAGATCATGTGATCTACTTCCGTTAATGCTAGAAGAATTCTTTAAGAGAGTAAAAAAGAATAAAGTAGCATGTTCAAAGTGAACAACCAAGCAAAGAAGTAGAATCATAAGTTCACAGTGAGTTAAGTAAAGTAAGAGCTTAAGAACATCAATCACTAGTGTTTGATAAGAAAATGGTCTTAACAAGTTAGTGGCTTGAGCCAATAATGGAGTATGGATTATGCCCCAAAGATTATTACATTAGGTTAACAACCAATTAATGGGCATCACCAATAAAGATTTGTTTCCAGTATATTTATCCACGTTCAACATGAGTAAAGACATCTAGCTTGTAAGTAATGTAGCCAAATCATTTCCTTACTCTTGTGAGTTGCTTACTCGATAATTGTAGGTACGGGACTACAATGAATCATTGCACTTTTAAGTAAAACATAAGATCAAAGGAGATCATTTAACTACACAACAGAAAGAAAAAAAGACTGAAAATGTTCTAAGTATGAGATAAGTAGCTATCGACCTAGGAAGCAAAATAAATAAATATCGTTTAAGTTATTCTAAAATTATGTTCATGACTACAAGGTCTTATGTTCAAATAGAAAATGAGTTGTGTGCCTTAATTCAATGAGAACGTGTCATATACATATCATAATTCATGATTAACGAATTAAGAAAGTAAGTGACTTAACTTTCCAGAAATGACATGTTGCTTTAGGAATAGCTTTCCTTAATCATGCATAGCCCTTATGTGTTTATGTGCATACACCCGTACTTAGTACAAGTGTGTAATAACCCCATATATTATTACTATTTTTATAGGCGCAGGTTCTAAAGAAGATTGAAGATTCGACGAAGCAATTTGGATTAGCGATCTCCAGATTTTGGTAGGTCCTCTCGAGTTCGAGGATGCTACACTTTATTATTCTAGCTTAGTATATTAGATATAGCTAGTTACTACTGCCCCTAGCGTTTCCTTTCAAGTATTTGTTCAAGCATTTGTGATAAGGGCAATTGGAAAACTATTATTATTATTACTATTACGATCATTTATTTCAATTGTTTAATCTTTAATAGAAGGTTGTTTAGTTTGAGCTATTAGGATATCACTCTTATGCAGTACTATATAAAGTCTATGTATACTTCGATATGTATTAAAAAAAATTAAATTTTCCGCAAATTTAACTGTATGATTGTGATGAAAGCTAAGAAGAGGCTTGTCTGCGACCTCTGAGAGGTTAACGACGCCTTTCATATTCGGATTCCAGAATCCGGGTGTGACAACCCTTGTTTTGACCCCTCACATTGGTAAAATCCCTAACCTTGTGTCCACTTTTTCCACAACCAAAACAATTACCCGTTCCAACCAAGCATTCACCAAAATGACCCTTTCCACACTTGGCACATGTAGGCTTCTCATTTGGTGAGTTTCCACTCCTTCCCTTCTGAGCTCTAGGTTTAGCCACCTTATGATCACGAGCCTTAGGGAACTTAGATAGAACTTGATTAGAGAACCTCTTCTTTTACTTAGGCTTGTCTTGAATTTCAAGCCTATTCTTAGAAGAACTTCCATCAAAAGATCTTGCCCTCTTAGCATCTCTACTCTTCCTCTTAGCCCTTGCCTATTCCACATGTTTGGCATGCACCATAAGGCGAGAAATGTTCATGTTGTCATGTAACATAGCCGAATGACACTCCTCTTGCAAATCATCCAACACCCCCATCACAAAGTGGCTCATTTCATCTCTAGAATCGGAAACCAAAGAAGGAGCATACTTGAACAATTTAGTGAATTTCAAGGAGTATTCATGAACACTCATGCCTCCTTGGCGAAGGTTGATGAAATCCACCACTTTAGCTTCCCTCATCTCCCTAGGAAAGAACATATCGAGAAAAGATATCTTGAAGATCTCCCAAGTCATCGGACCATCCCTAAGAGGCCGATTATCCCTCCCTTGAACATTCCAAGTTTGAGACACATCCTTGAGTTGGTATGTGGCTAGCTTGACCTTCTCACTAGTGGACAACCCCATAGCAGATATTATCTTGTAGACTTCATCAATGAAATCTTGGGGTATTCTTCAACCTTAGACCCGTAGAAAGTGGGTGGATTCATCCTCGTGAAATCCCTTAAGAGGGATGCCATGATAGTGACTTGTTGATGAGCTCGGGGTACAACCTCCCGATTAGATTGGGCCGTCATAGATTGAGCTTGAACAATTGCGGCTTGGGCTTGAGTAGTAATGCCTTGGGCCATTTGGATATGGATAGACCTTATTTCACCTTCCGCCAAAGGTGGAGGATTGGCCGAAACTTGTTCAACATTAGCTTCTTCTTCAAGAGGAGGATCTTATCACCACGGGTAGGAGCTCTTGCATTAGCAACCTCTTTCTCAAGTCTTCAAGCCGCATTTCTCCGAGTATTCATTGCCTATAACTAAATACAAGGTTTAGGTAAAAGCACACAATAGTTACTCTAGAGGCACGATATTGGATTTCGAAGAAAAGAGAGAGAATCCTCTGCATCATATAGATTCCTATCGATAAGTGTGGCACGCTTCACAATTAGTAACACGAATCTACATATACGTGGTTGAGAGAGACATTGACTCTAAGATAATTCTAGCTCATGCTCTAATACCATGTTTGTCACATTTGGGGAGCACCCCCTAGACGTAATCGTCGTCGTCGTCCTCTTAGAGGACTAAGACTAGCCTCTTAGCTTTCATCATAACATTCATAGGCTAACAATACAAGAAAATTAAAAACTTTTACTACAACTACTTGGAGGTTTACATAGACCTCTACATACATATACTATATATTCATATCGAGTATACATAGACCCTTCGTATAAGATGATTACTTAGTCTTATACTTTTATTGCACACACACACACACACACACACACACACATATATATATATATATATATATATATATATATATATATAATAGAATAAAGTCTCAAGATTGTCTCATCTCATACCATCTAAACGATCATAGTAATTTGGGCATAGCCCTACATCAAATATCAAGAATCCACATATAGGCTTATACAAATCGTACTCAAACGAAATAGAATGAACATAAGAGTCTAAAAAGTATAGCAACTCCATAAGCTAGATATCGGCATCACCCTCAGAAAGTTAGGACCTACCCACTTGGATGGTAGAAAATATCCAAGTCTTCTTCAAGTCGTCTCGAATGAGCCTTCAACGACCGGAACCTAAAATGTTTTGGCAAAGGAAGAAAATGAAGTTAGTACGCCACTTGTACTAAGTATGAGACCATATGCACATATAATGTCAAAATCATGCTAAAAAGACATTTAGTTATATCATGCCATTTTTATCCATTGAAAATATTTTACATACTCAAAGAAGCCATACTAAGCAGCAATGACATTTTCATTTAGGCAAAGTAAGTAATATGAATACCACCATACGATAACTCATTATCTACTACAACCCTATCATCAAGAAATAACATGACAAGCATGAATAAGAGTTTATCATAGCAGAATAAGCAAGAAAAGTACTCATGAATCTTTATCAAGTCAACAAGTGCAATAACCAAGAAAATCCCCATAACCTTACTTAATCAAGTAGCCCAACAAGAAACCCATAACCAATGTCCAACTTTACACAATATGACCCTTAGTGATACATAACATCATACCTTAACAATATAGACCAAATACATGTTCATAAGCATA
The DNA here is from genome assembly GCA_016801875.1 of Solanum sitiens. NCBI lineage: Eukaryota > Viridiplantae > Streptophyta > Magnoliopsida > Solanales > Solanaceae > Solanum > Solanum sitiens. Next base: position 1,969,357 of record JABWTJ010000006.1, read on the forward strand.
ACCATCACCATATGATATCATTTACATGTAAAGTCGACATACAATCATCATTGACATCATTAGCATATACATACATAATATCAACTTCATAAAGCTCCCCTCAAGGCAAACTAGTGCAAGGCATAGGTAGAGTCCCTTACCCTTACCCAAGTTAAGTCAAATCTCTTAAGTCACCCTAGTTAGTTTATACTTTATTACTACATTTTTGTTAAGGGAACACTTGCCTTAACTGACATAGAACACAAGAGCTAAGTGTGGAATTCGGTGTTGTAAAACCTTACACCGATGGAAGGTGGTCTCCCGGCCAAAGTAAAACCAAACATAAACGTAGCTTTTTAGGTAGAGCCACTAGCTACTCTTCCTATGGGGGCAACATAGTTCAAGAACTAAGAGATAAGTCTTCCCTCTTCATACCACATGGTAATTTGGGCCTCCTATCATGGGAATCTTTTAAATAAGTATCCCTAAAAGGGGAGTCAACATCACATATAGAACTATAGGGTAACTCTTCCTCTATGAAAAGTCATGACCTCCCATTGTCAAGTTCACTCGGTGCTAATATACGTCCCTTCTTGAAATGTCTTAATGTATTTATTTATCAATCAAAGCTTAGTTTAGGTCATAGGGTATAGACCTTGTATAATCAACATCATTATAGCTCAATAGGATATGCATGAGTATAATCCTTTCATTACAATTCATATAAGTATGGTTAACACATTTACATATTCATACATGATAAGGCACATTGGTAGTCATCAACATCCTTATAACTTTCCATCTTAATCAACCTCACATCCATAGTTAATACATTTCAATTCAACATCATACCACCCTATCAATCCTAAACAAGGCATACTCCAACACAACATCATGACTTAATCACAACTAACCATATTTTTGAAGAAGATGATGTTGCACCAAAGAAGATGATTGATAAACAAGGCATACGAGACGCCGAACCGATGGAGAAAGTTCTTAATTAGACTTCCACTCCGCTCTTTATATCTCTCTCAACTTGATAGAGAAAAGTTGAATTTTATGTTGTTTTCAAAATTGGTGGTAGTTCGAATGAGGCTCGAAACCCACCTTTTGTGCCGTTTTACCTAATTATGTTTTAATTTCCCTCGTAATGTTTTGAAGAAAACGCAAAATGTACCATGGTCATTGCTAAAGTCCGTATTTCCATAATATCAATGAATGCCTCTCCTATTGCTAAATTTAATTTTGTTATTTTAATTATGTTATCTAACTATCTTTGTTTTTGATTTCAATAAAAATAATTTTTTTAACCCTGTCATGTCACAAGCTGAATGAACAAAATAGGACAGATGAAGATGAGTTATAAGAGTATGACGATGAGGTCATGATATTCAAACGACTTGTCAAAGATTGGAAACAATTTATAATTCAGGATAAGTTGAATCTGGATGGTACAAAAATCGAGAATATAAAAAGTATGAATGTGTCAAAGAAGTCAAATGTAAGCTCGTAAAAGAGAACTCAACAGTTTACTTGGAAGATACATCAAAGCATTCTATTTGATCTCACGTCGTGATTGAACATACACATTCATCTCAAGTTGCCAGTCAATGTTGATGCTATCAAGAGTTGTGATATTTAAAGATTTAGAGTTTCTTTTTTTCCCCTATAATCGCATCATTTGTTTGTAATATTTTATGTTCAGTAGTTAGAAAATTACTTCTTATAAATGAACTATGTATGACCTGAATTCTAAAGCATGAGATACGTAGGCAGCCTATGTAGGCTTCGGTCACCCCTTTATCCCTTTTTAATGTTTCCTTGTAATGAACTACGTATGACCTGATTCTCAAGCATGAGATACGTAGGCGGCCTATGTCGGCTTCGGTCACCTGTTTATGCCTTTTTATGTTTCCTTGTAATGAATTACGTCTGATCTGAATTATCATGAATGAGATACGTAGGCGACCTATATCGGCCTCAGTCCCCATTTGTCCCATTAATATTTCTTTGTACTTGAGCTACTTTTGACCTAAATTCTCAAGAACGAGATACTTAGGCTACGTATGTCGGCCTCAATCGGTTCCTCGGTTTATTCATAAATTTATTATTTATGTTAATCCTCGAGAGGGGAAGTACATTTTACCTAATTTCTACCTCAATGGGATATGTAGGCGCCACAACGGCTTGGTCATATCTTCCATAAGTTTTCTATTTTTCTTTACAAAAGAAACTGGGACAAAATTTTTGTAACAACCCTAAAAGAATGAATAAGATAAATGCTTAAGGTGTCAAGAATGCTTGCGATTAGACCAAGGTTCACACGGATTGATACGCGTAGAACCAGACCTCAGAACCCTTACTACGGCAAAGCCAACTAACTTGGGGAGTTAGTTGAGCTTGGAAAGGTTGGAACCAACCATGTAGGGTTCTCAAAAATGAAGTTTTAATCGAAGGAGTCTTTACCGGACTTAAAAAGAAGAAATCTTATGTTTTGAGGGTCCAGGGGTAAAATGGTCTTTTCCAGGCCAAGGGTAATATCGTAATTACCCTAAGGAACTAATTAACTAATTAATTAATTTAATAAAAGAGCCGGATAGTGTAGGGTCGACCCAAAATGATCCATTTTGCAAAGGTCACTCAACCCGAGTTCGAGCCCCAATGGAAGCAACAAATTGATGATTTAATTGTTGATTAAAATCTTTTCATGGGGCCAAAGTGGTCCTTTCACTTATAATTAAATAAATCAGATTTTTGTTTGTTAAGTAGAGTCCTAATTTGACTAAGTCCTTACCTAAGCCTAAACTACTTCTCACGTTTCACTCTCTCACGTCTATCATATTTTCACGTTCAACTCTCTTGTTTTCTCTCTGCCTAACAAACGTACAAGAACAGAAATTATATCAAGAGTTCTTCACACTTGAAGAACTCACATGAAATTTTAAGAAAAACCAAGTAACCAAAAACATTAAGGCAAAGAGAAGTTGTCCGTCGAGTGGTGTGGACATTAAGGAGGCTTGGACTGATTTTTGAGAGGGTTTTGGGCAGCAAGTTCAACGTTTGAACATCAATTAAGGTATGGGTTTCTTCTCTCTTGGTCCCTTTCCCAAGAGACCCCTTAAGATTCAAGATATTCACTCCGAAAACTAGGGTTGTTCCCAGTTGCATGTCCCTGTCACTAGCTCCAATTGAATCATAGGTTGGGTATGTTTGCTGGTACAAAGTAGGGATAAAGTGTGTTTTCATGATGTTTATGTTTAAGTATGCATGTTCGAAATTATGTGAATATTGAATATGTTGTCCGGAATCATGTGAAAAAGTGATGTGTGTGTGCAATGTTTGGCAGTGAACTTAGTCACTGTTGGAGGTGTGAAATGGCATGTTTTATCCTTGTATTTTATGTGCAAAAGTTGTACACAACGTGATGTTCATTGTAATGAAATGTGGTTGATTGAATAATAATTTTTTAGCCAAATAAACCTATGAAAGATTCGCCTAAAAATGTGTTAAAATGGTATATGAATACACCCTATGAATAAAGTGAAAATGTTGATAAAAATGAATTGAAAAATGACCAAAATTTCCAGCAACTATGCAATGTTAATTTAGACTAAAGTTTAATAGAGAAATCTGGGAATTTTATGAGTTTTAAAAGGGTGAGGCCACCAGTATTCGAACCTGTGACCTCACCCGTGTAGCTACTGTAATTCACGAAAAAGAGATGAAAAATGGGGCTGGGTGGAATCAAACTCGGGCTACTGGTTGGGAAAGGAGAGGGAAATAATTTAAGTAAATAAATGGGAGGCATGGGAATCGAACCCACGACCTCCAGGCTACAAATGAGAGAAGAGAAAATTAAAGAAAAAGAAGATTTGAGGCGTGGGAATCGAACCCACGACCTCAAGGCTGGAAAGGAGAGGAGCGAAATAATTGAGAAAATAAAGTGAGGTTGTGGGGGCTCGATCCCACAACCTCACTGCCTAAAAGCCTAGTTAAGCAAACATTAATTTAAAATAAAAATAGGAGGTTGTGGGGGTTCGAACCCACAACCTCACAGCCTCAGCGAATATAAAATTTAAATAAGGAGGTTGTGGGGGTTCGAATGTAACAACCCTAAAAATGAATAGGATCAAGACTTAGGTGTTTCAAGAATGCTTGCGATTATACCAAGGTCCACACGTATTGATACGCGTAGAACCAGACCTCAGAACCCTTACTAAAACCAAGCCAACTAACTTGGGGAGTTAATTGAGCTTGGAAAGGTTGGAACCAACCATGTGAGGCTCACGAAAACGAAGATTTAATCGAAAGAGTTTTTACCGGACTCAAAAGAAGAAATTTTAAGTTTTGTGGGTCCAAGAGTAAAATGGTCTTTTACAGGCCAAGGGTAATATTGTAATTACCCTGAGTAATTAATTATTTAATTAATTAAGTTAAAAAAATAAAGAAATTCGGGTGGGGCAACCCGAAGTGACCCATTTTCGCAAAATGGGGTCACCCGGGTTCGAACCCCACTAGAAGCAAGATTAAACTTGCTTTTATTTTAATGTGTTAACTTAGTTTTTAATAAATAATTAATATTAGCTGATTTAGGAAAAAGAAATCATGTTTTTATTAATTTTTACTAATTATTGAGTTGACTAATTCAAACCCACAAAGTCCTACTTCTACTAGAATTCTATCTCCCTTTTCCCCACTCTCTTTGCACGATTTATTTCTCTCTTTCACTCTCTTTTTTCTTGGCTGAAAACGTGAGAAAACAATCAGCAAAAGCAAAATAAAGAAAAGGCAAAAGTTCATCAAGAACTTGAAAGATAGAAACTCAAAAAGAAAACAATTCGGTAACGTTAAGCAGAACTACTACGCTAGTCGGGTGAGGTGTGACTTTGGGTGTGTGGACTGATTTGTGGAGAAGTTCTTGGGCAGCATTTTGAACATTTAACAAGAAAACAAAGGTATGGGTTTTCTTACTCTTGGTCCCTTTCCAAAGAGACCCCTAGGACTCAGTGTATTCGGCTCAAAAACTAAGGTTGATTCCCCTATTGCATGTCCCTGTCATTAGCTCCGAACGAATGTAGGTTGGTATGAATGCTGGTAGACTTAGGATTATGTGATGTTTGTGCTGAATGTAATGTATTGGATGTATATTAATTCATGAAAATGCAACCATGTGTGTGTTCGAATTAAGAAAAACAAAATGTGTATGGCATGTTGAGTCTCGGCCTAGGGGCTTGATTTTGTTAATATTTTGTTGGTTGTGTTATGTACACTAATTGAAGTAAAATGTGATCTTTATGTGACATGAAGTGTGGCTGAATTGAGGAGTAAACATTTTGGTTAAGAATTCGTGAAAAATTGTATTAAAGAACGTACCAAACGAACTATGTATTGTCCTATGAATCTACTAACAAATGGAGATAAAAAATGAGTAAAGAAGTTACTTTGAATTTCCAGCATTTTGTTGATATATCTCTGCCAAATTAAGATGTTTAAAATGCCAAGGAAAATAAGGAAGATTTGGTGAGGTCTTTGAGGGTCGAACCCGAGACCTCACCCCTTTAAAAATAAAAAAAAATATATAAATAAAGAAGAAGAAAATTCGTATGGTGAGGGGGATTCGAACCTGCCTTGGCTGGGAACTAAGTGTGAAGAAAAAGAAAATAAAAAATGAGAGGGGTGGGATTCGAACCCACACCCTCTCGGTTAGAAACCAAGTAAAAGGAAAAATAAGGAAAAATTTTGAGAGGCATGGGATTCGAACCCACGACCTCTATGCGGATGACAGGAGTAAAAATAAAAAAAATAAATTGAAATGAGGCTGTGGGGATTCGACCCCACAACCTCATAGTCAACTCAAATAAGTCAACTTTCAAAAAGGAGAATAAAATAAAGAGGTTGTGGGGGTTCGAACCCACAACCTCTCAGCCTTAAGCGAATGGAAGGGAAAGGAAAATAAAGAAGAATTGTAGTGTGGCTGAGGGGACTCGACCTCGGGTCCCAAAGTCTCCTATAGGCCGAAACTAATAAAAGAAAAACGAAAATGGGGTTGTGGGGGCTTGAACCCACAACCCATCGGCCAATGCAAGGAAAGTTTTAAATAGACAAGTAACCCTTCAATGTAAACATTGTGATTTGACTTAGAGTTAAAATGTTTTGACTATTAGAATAAAATCAATTGATAATGTAAATGACATTCAATTGATTCAAGACTTGGGATTCCTTGCCCAAACTTCCCTTTGATACATAAGTCATACGTGAACAAATCATCCAAGAATAATGCCACCTACTTAGATCAAATTCAAGATCTTGGCATAACTACAAGATACATAAGTCTTGTACTACATAATCTTAGGAATGTAAGAATTACTTAATGAACTACGAATGAAGCCTCATGACTTGTGTGTATAGACTCATAAGTCTAACATACGTTCAAAAGTAAGTGATCCTAAGACGTATGAAATGAAATGATGAACCCTAGAAGGGTTAAGTATGAGTGTAAATACACTAAATGGCCAAGTGCATTGGCATATGATGAGATGAACAATGAGATGATGAAATGAACATTCACATAATAAAAGGTGAGTAACTATGAACAAGCAAAAGGGGCTAATGATAATGAATGTGGTGACAACATGATATGAGGCTAATGTGAATGATGAGAGTAATCTCAAATGAGCCTAAGTAAATGTTACCAATACGTACTCACCTATGAGGGTGTAAGATAAGGAAGAGACAAGTCTCTATGAACACTCTAATGAGAGTATTGAACTTAATACACTCAATACGAATGATGAGATGAGAAATCATCTAATGATCTATGATGTCCTCATACTAGAAGCCAGCTTCCATGGCGTATGAGATGAATGTAATGGAACTTTACACTGAGCACTGATAGACTAGCTATGAGCGGTGATGCCTTCTTTCGGGAAGGGTGGAGGTTCACGTAACTCTCATGAGGTGAGATTGTCCGGCTTGCCGGGTATGGGTCTCCTTATATCTCCTAGTCTTTGAACCTATACTGCCAATATAGGGATCTGGCGGGGTTAAATTTCCATGTACGCTAGCATGTTATTGGATCACTTTGGCCGGTGATTCCACCTTTTTTTGGTGTGGGGAGACACTGGATTTCATGATGCTCACATGATCTATGTCGGTTAAAGTTAAAGTTCCCAATGAATGAATGAGGCCAGCCTCAAATGATGCACACAATGAAATGAATGATACCAAAGGTGTTAGGATAGGATAATCAAAAGGTGAGTTAGATTCAAGTAATGACATTAGGTCATTCTTGGTCATTGCACAACGAACCTAATGAAAGTCTTAAACTACACCCTAGGTATAACCGGTGGTTACACTAGACTATGAACGAAATGAAATGAAGTACGTGAATGAATGAAGCAGACTCTATGTTTGCTAATGAAGATTCCCTAGTTGAGGTCCGATATGTTGAGCCCTCATTTCTGGGATGTCTTAATGTCAAGTCCATGATTCCAAGGTCTCATGGCATATGAATAAATGGTATGAAAGAAGTTATGTGCTACATGTAAAATGTACTGTATGCTACATGATATGTGCTATGTGTAAATGTTATGTGCTGTGTGCAAATGTAAAAAGTATGATGATGTATGTTATTCTCATGGTATCACTTTCCTAATCCAAATTTGGAAAGCTCACTTACTTTCCTAATCCAAATTTGGAAACTTTCCTAGTCTCAATTTGGCAAGTCCACTGACTTGACTTCCAAAAATCATGTTGTTAGGAAAGAGCTATTCTTTCTCATGCATGTCCTTGGTGTGTGCTTGCATATACCCATACTTAGTACAAGTGTGTACTAACCCTATATAAACTCTACTATTTTAGGTACAGGCACAGGTGGACGGTAGAGCTACAGGATCATCGCTGCAGCTATCCGGACGTCCAGCATTCATCCGGTTTTTGGTAGGTCCTCATGCTTTCGAGGATGCTATTGTTTATGTTCTAGCTTAGTTTAGGAGTTGAGCTAGGGGAGCATGTTCCACTAGCGTTTCTTTCTTATTTTATTCAGACTATGTATGGATGCCATTTTGGCAATTATACGATTATATTATTGGACTATGTCTTTCATTTGATTATCTCTTAATGTTTAGATGGTTGATGTTGAACGAGTTACGAATGTATTAGAAATGTTTAGTAAGAAATGTTTAGAAACAAAAAGTTTCAAATTGTCCACTAAAATTAACCTATGTAAAGTAAGAATGACGTAAGTAGGCTTGTCTGCGACCTCTGAGAGGTCAACGACGCCGGTCTCGTCTGGGGTCTAGATTCTAGTCGTGACAAAGTTGGTATCAGAGAACTAGGTTAAATTATGAAAATAATAAGTTCACATCAACCACATTGAGTAGTTTCTAAGTCATGGTAGTGAAGTGCACCTCTATCCTGGATTAGAGACTGCATGATGCGTAGGAATGTTTCCCTTCTTCTGATCTTATCATGCTTTTCTAAATGTTTGAATTCTTGGTGTTATGAGCGTGTCTAACATTAATCCTTTTTGTTTTTCTAGAGAACGAACACTAGGAGAGGATTTGGTCAGAGGAGAGGAGGAGCAGCTGCTGGGGGTAATCAGGATCTACCCCAGGCTCCAGCTGAAGGAGTGGCCATGCCAGTTAACCCAGCTGGGTTGACTGATGCTGAGGTGCGGGCATCTTTGGCCCAAATGGCACAGGCCATTACCATGCAGGCCCAGGCTATGACTGCCCAGGTCAATAGACAGGATGTTCAGAGGGAGAACCCACCGGTCCGTAGCATGGCTGACAGACTGAGGGATTTCACGAGGATGAATCCTCCCATTTTCATAGGGGTTAAGACATAGGAGAATCCTCAGGAGTTTTTTGATGAGGTGCATAAGATTCTGGTGGCTATGGGGGCCACTGACATTGAGAAGGCTGAGCTGGCTTCCTATCCGCTCAAGGATGTAGCACAGACTTGGTGCAAGATGTGGCAAGATAGTCGTGTCTTGGGTGGAGTACCAGTCACATGGGAGCTGTTCAAGACTGCATTTTTAGAGAGATTCTTTCCCAGGGAGATGAGGGAGGCCAAGGTTGAGGAATTCATCAACCTCAAACAAGGCTCCATGATAGTCAGGGAGTATTCCCTGAAGTTTGTTAAGCTGTCAAGGTATGTTGTTTTTCCCTAAGTATTTAATAGCAAGAATAAGAATAATACTGAACCTTGTTGAAATCTCCCAGGTATTCTACTTCCCTGGTTTCTAACAACAGGGATGAGATGAGCAGGTTCCTCACAGGAATCAATGGAGACCTGGAGGAGGAGTGTCGATCTGCTATGCTCCATGACAATATGGATCTTTCCAGGTTGATGGTGCATGTCCAGCAGGTAGAGGACAGCCGCAGAAAAAGAGGTGTTCGTGATGCTAGGAGGCCCAGGCCTCAAGACCAGGCAGGACCCAGTCATGGAGGCCACAGGAATAACTTTGGCGTTCGTGAGCAGCCAAGGTTCAAAAAGGGGCAACAGAGTTCTGGGAATTCTAATCCTCAGATGAGTGCTGCACCTAAAGGAGGCAGACCTGAGCCCAAGAAGGGAAATGGAGGTGAGATGCAGCGTACTAAGAAGAATTGTGCTAAGTGTGGCCGAGCTCACAGTGGAGAGTGCAGACAGGGCACTAATGCCTGCTTCGGTTGTGGTAAGAGTGGACACATGGTCAGAGACTGTCCACAGAACAGAGGTCAGGCTGGAGGTAATACTCAGCCTAGGCCTAATCCACAGGGTGCAGTAGCAGCCGAGCCTCCTAGGAGGAACAGGTTCTATGCCCTGAAGGGCAGAGAGGAGCAGGAGAAGTCCGCTGATGTGGTCACATGTATGCTGCAAGTATTCTCAACTTCTGTTTATGCTTTACTTTATCCAGGGTCTACACTTTCCTTTGTAACTCCTCTGCTTGCTCTTACTTTTGAGGTATTGCCTGAAGTTCTACATGATCCTATAGTGGTTAGTACACCTTTAGGAGAGAATGTAAGAACTGATAGAGTATACAAAGATTGCCCAATAGTTGTGAGTGGAAAAACTATGTGTGCAAACCTGGTTGAGTTACCCATGCACGATTTTGATATTATTCTTGGCATGGATTGGCTTCACAGTTGTTATGCTTGCTTGGACTGTCGTAGTAAAGTGGTCAGATTTTGCTTTCCTAATGAAGAAGAGTTAGTCTGGGAGGGGTACAATTCGAGTCGTCCTAACCCCTTGATTTGTAACCTTAAGGCCAATAAAATGATGTCCAAGGGGTTATTGTGTCATCTTGTAAGTGTTAATGATTTAGACCATGACATTCCTTCCATAGACTCAGTACCTGTAGTGAATGAGTTCTTAGATGTGTTTCCTGATGATTTACCTGGAGTCCCTCCCCTTCGAGAGATTGACTTTGGTATCGATTTAGAACCCGATACTAAACCAATCTCAATTGCTCCTTACAGAATGGCTCCAGCTGAACTCAAAGAGTTGAAGCTGCAGTTAAAAGATCTCACTGACAAGGGTTTCATTCAACCGAGCATATCCCCTTGGGGAGCTCCAGTGTTGTTTGTAAAGAAGAAGGATGGAACCCTTAGAATGTGTATTGATTATCGGCAGCTCAACAAAATCACTATAAAGAATAAGTATCCACTCCCCAGAATAGATGATCTGTTTGACCAACTCCAAGGGTCTAGTTTCTTCTCTAAGATTGATCTTCATTCAGGGTATCATCAGCTTAGGGTTAGGGATGGAGATATCCCAAAGACAGCCTTCCGTACCCGCTATGGTCACTATGAGTTTTTAGTCATGTCATTTGGTCTCACGAATGCACCTGCTACATTTATGGACCTCATGAACAGGGTGTTCCGTGAATACCTTGACTCTTTCGTCATAGTATTCATTGATGACATTCTCATCTACTCTAATACCAAGGAAGAGCATGAACAGCATTTCAGACTAACCTTGCAGGTACTTAGACAGCATCAGTTGTATGCCAAATTCAGCAAATGTGAATTCTGGCTGAGATCAGTGACCTTCCTGGGTCATGTTATGTCCGATCAGGGCGTGGAGGTGGATCCCAGGAAGACTGAGGCTATGAAGAACTGGCCAAAACCTCTTACTCCTACTGACATCCGTAGCTTTTTGGGATTGGCTGGTTACTATCGCAGGTTTGTGGAGGGCTTTTCTTCCATTGCTGCCCCATTGACAGCTTTGACTAAGAAGAAAGCCAAGTTCGAATGGACGGAGACTTGTGAGAAGAGTTTCCAGGAGCTCAAGGACAGACTCACTTCAGCCCCGGTGCTTACCTTGCCTAAGTATGGTGGGAACTACACTGTTTATTGTGATGCATCTAGGGTTGGCTTGGGTTGTGTTATTATGTAGGTTGGCAAGGTGATAGCCTATGCATCTAGACAACTCAAGGTTCATGAGAAGAATTATCCCACTCATGACCTGGAGTTGGCAGCTGTGGTATTTGCACTGAAGCTGTGGAGGCATTATTTGTATGGAGTGCATGTAGATGTGTTCACAGACCATAAAAGTCTCCAGTACGTGTTCACACAGAGGGAGTTGAATTTACGTCAGCGGAGATGGTTGGAGCTGTTGAAAGATTATGACATGAATGTGCACTATCATCCAGGTAAGGCTAATGTTGTAGCTGATGCTTTGAGCAGGATGAGCATGGGAAGTACAGCTCACGTTGAGGATGAGAAGAAGGAGATGGTCAAAGAGGTACACAGACTGGCCAGACTGGGTGTGCGTTTGGTTGCCTCCACTAGTGGGGATGTTTCAGTTCATCCTAGTTCTGAATCATCCTTGGTAGTTGAAGTCAAGCAGGGTCAGCATCTAGATCCCGTGTTGATGGAGCTGAAGGACTCAGTGCTGATGAAGATGAATGAGTCTTTCGCTTTGGGAGGTGATGGCATACTTAGGTATCAGGACAGACTGTGTGTGCCAGATGTGGATGATTTGCGGACCAGGATTGTTGCAGAGGCCCATGGTTCCAGATATTCCATACATCCAGGTTCCACCAAGATGTATCATGATCTCAAGCAGAATTATTGGTGGGATGGCATGATGAAGGACATTGCAGAATATGTGGCCAAGTGTCCTAACTGTCAGCAGGTTAAGGCAGAGCATCTTAAGCCTGGTGGTCTGACGCAGATTATTGAGGTTCCGACTTGGAAATGGGAGGCCATTAATATGGACTTCGTGGTTGGGCTTCCGAGGACTAGGAGGCAGCATGACTCTATATGGGTTATTGTGGACAGATTGACTAAGTCTGCCCACTTTATCCCTGTGATGTCTACTTACAGAGCCGAGGATTATGTGAGGCTCTACATTGATGAGATTGTGAGATGGCATGTGATTCGCTTGTCTATTATCTCAGACAGAGGAGCTCAGTTTACTTCTCATTTCTGGAGATCTTTCCAGAAGAGCTTGGGCACGCAGGTGAAGCTTAACACTGCCTTTCACCCTCAGACAGATGGGCAGGCAGAGCGCACCATTCAGACCTTGGAGGATATGTTGAGGGCGTGTGTGATTGATTTTAGAGGTAACTAGGATGACCATCTGCCTTTGATAGAGTTCTCATATAATAATATCTATCACTCCAGCATTGGGATGGCACCGTTTGAGGCATTGTATGGTAGGAGGTTGAGGGGGTTCGAACCCACAACCTCCTAATTCCCAGCGAATATAAGGATAAAATAAAAGAGGCTGTGGAGGTTTGATCCCCCAACCTCTTGGTTTGGGCGAAAAGGGGCAATGAGATGTTAATGAAAAATAAAAAGGGGTTGTGGGGGTTAGAACACACAACCCTTCGGCCAAATTAAGAAGAAAACTAAGGAGAAAATTAAAGATAGAATGTTAATGTTGGGGTTCAATTTAGAATCCCAATGTCATGGAGATTAAAATTAAAATCAATGAAAAATGTAAATGTTATTTAAGTGATTCGAACTTGGTTTTCCTTGACCAAACTTCTGTATTGATACATAAGTCATACGTGAATTAAATACTCAAGAATTATGCCACCTACTTAGATCGAAATCAAGATCTTGGCATATATACAAGATACATAAGTCTTGTACTACATAATCTTAGGAATGTATGAATCACTTAACGAAGTATGAGTGAAGCCTCATGGCTTGTGTGTATAGACTCATAAGTCTAGCATACGTTTAAAAGAAGTGAACCTAAGATGTACGTAATGAAATGATGTAACCCTAGAAGAGTTAAGTACTAGTGTAAAATCACACTAAATGGCCAAGTGCATTGGCGTATGATGAAATGATTATTATGTAATGAAATGATGAAACCCTAGAAGGATTAAGTAAGAGTGTGAAACACACAAATGGCCAAGTGCATTGGCATATGATGAAATGAACATTCACGTAAAAAGGGGTCAGTAATTATGAAGAGCAAATGTTCTAATGTTAATGAATGTGGTGACAACATGATATGAGGCTAATGTTAAAGATGAGAACAATCTCAAATGAGCCTAAGTATATGTTACCAAAACGTACTCACCTATGAGAGTGTAAGATAATGAAGAGACCAGTCTATATGAACACTGTAATGAAAGTATTGAGATTAACACGCTTAATACTAATGATGAGATGAGAAATAATCTAATGAGCTATGATGTCCTCATACTAGAAGTCAGCTTCCATGACGTATTAGTTGAATGTAATGGAACTTTATACTGAGCACCGATAGACTAGCTATGAGCGGTGATGCCTTCTTTAGGGAAGGGCGGAGGTTCACGTAATTCTCATGAGATGAGACTGTCCATCTTGCCGAGTATGGGTATCCTTATATCTCCTGGTCTTCGAACCTATATTGCCAATATAGGGATCTGGCGGGGTTAAATTCCCATGTACGCTAGCATGTTTTGGGTCACTTTGGCCGGTGATTCCACCTCTTTTCAGTGTGGGGGAGACACTGGATTTCATGATGCTCACATGATCTATGTCGGTAAAAGTTAAAGTTCCCAATGAATGAATGATGCCAGCCTCAAATGAAGCACATAATGAAATGAATGATACCAAAGGTGTTAAGATAGGATAATCAAGAGGTGAGCTAGACTCAGGTAATGACACTAGGTTATTCTTGATCATTGCACAGCAAACCCGATGGAAGTCTTAAACTACACCCTAGGTATAACTGGTGTTTGCACTGGCCTATGAACGAAATGAAATGAATTACGTATGAACGAATGAATCAGACTCTGTGTTTGCTAATGAAGACTCCCTAGTTGAGGTCCCATATGTTGATCCCTCATTTTGGGAAGTCTTAATGTCAAGTCCATGATTCCAAGGTCTCATGGCATATGAATGAATGATATAAAAGATGTTATGTGCTATATGTAATATGATATGTGCTATGTGTAAGATGTTATGTGCTGTGTGCAATATGATAAGTATGATGATGCATGTTACTCTCATGGCATGACTTTCCTTATCCAAATTTGGAAAGCTCACTGACTTTCCTAATCCAAATTTGGAAGGTTCACTAACTTTCCTAATCTCAATTTGGCAAGTCCACTGACTTGACTTTCCATAATCATGTTGTTAGGAAAGAGCTATCATTTCTCATGCATGTCCTTGGTGTGTGCTTGCATATACCCATACTTAGTACAAGTGTGTACTAACACTATACAACTCTACAATTTTAGGTGCAGGCACAGGTGGACGCTAGAGCTACAGGTTGACGCTGAAGCTATCCGGACGTCGAGCATTCATCCGGACTTGGTAGGTCCTCATGCATTTCGAGGATGCTGGCATTTATATTCTAGCTTAGTTTTTAGAGTTGAGCTAGTGGAGCATGTTCCACTAGCGTTTCTTTCCTGTTTTATTCAGACATTGTATTGGTGCCATTTTGGCAAGTACATCATTATTACTATATTACAATATTTCTTTGATTTAGTGATCTTAATATTAGATGGTTGATGGTGAACAATTATATATTAATGAGAATGTTTAATAAGTATGTTAAGAAACAAAAAGTTTCAAATTTTCTGCTAAAATTAACCTAAAAGAAATAAGAATGACGTATGTAGGCTTGTCTATGACCTCTGTGAAGTCAACGACGCCGGTCTCGTCTGGGGTCTAGATTCTGGTCGTGACAAAGTTGGTATCAGAGCACTAGGTTAAGTTCCGAGAATAATGAGTTCACATCAACCACATTGAGTAGTTTCTAAGTCAGGGTAGTGAAGTGCACCACTATCCTGGATTAGAGACTGCATGATGCGTAGGAAAATTTTCCTTCTTCCGATCTTATCGTGCTTTTCCTAATGTCTAATTTCTTGATGTTATGAGCGGGTCTAACATCAATTCTTGTTGTTTTCAGAGAATGAATACTATGAGAACCATTGGTCAGAGGAGAGGAGGTGCAGCTGCTGGGAACAATCAGGTTCCACCCCAGGATCCAGCTGAAGGAGTGGATATGCCAGTTAACCCAGCTGGGTTGGCTGATGCTGAGGTGAGGGCATCTCTGGCCCAGATGGCACAGGCCATTACTATGCAGGCCCAGGCTATGACTGTCTAGGTCAACTGGCAGGATGTTTAGAGGGAGAACCCACCGGTTCGTAGCATGGCTGACAGGATGAGAGACTTCACGAGGATAAATTCCTATTTTCACAGGGTCTAAGACTTCAGAGGACCCCCAAGAGTTTGTGGACGAGGTGCATAGATTCTGGTGGCTATGCGGGCCACAGATGCTGAGAAGGCTGAGCTGGTGTCATATCCGGGTTTACCCCCAGACGTAACCGGCGTCGTTGTCCTCTTTGAGGACTAAGACAATCCCCTTAGCCTCGTCATAGCATTCATCGATTAAAAATGTGAAGGAATTTAAAACTTTTTATCTATAACTACTCGGAGGTTTACTTAGACCTCTACATACACATAATCGTATTTATATCAAGTATACATAGACTTGTTCATATACGAAGATTACATAGTCTTCTACTTTTATTTCACACATTTATATAGTAAAATACATAATAGTCATAAAAGTCGTCTCATCTCATAAACCATCTATCAAAGACCATAAATCTTGGGCATAGCACTACATAAATACAAGAAGCCACATATAGGCTATATACAACATCGTCTCAAACGAGTTAATAGAGTCAATACAAAATTATAGTAACTAAGTAACATAGGAGTAAGATGTCGGCAACGCCCTCGGGACAGTGAGGACCTACCACTTGGATGATAAGATATCCAAGTCTTCCTTCCAAGCTCCTCGCAGCAAATTCAACGACCGGAACCTAAAATGTTTGGGAAAAGGGAAGGAAATAGGGTTAGTACTCCACATGTACTAAGTATGAAAACATATGCACAATTACCAATCAAGTATGCTTAGAAAGGAACATTTAAGGAAATCATGCTATTTAGACCATTTACTTGAGTACACAAAACAACTAACTATACCACATGCATACTATCATATTTAAGCCCTTAATCTCATAAAATCCTATCATCAAGAAATATCATTACGAAACATGAATAAGAGTAAAGCATAGCAAAACAAAACATACTAACTATAATCTTCATGAAGTCACAAGTGCAATGACCAAGTAAATTCCCATGTCTCTTACTTAATCAAGTAACCTACCAAGACTACAATTAGCAATTAACCTTACCTAACCTACTCTCCCATTTCATGAAACACTCTTCTTCAACCAAAAGCAACAACCTTATACTCATAAGCATGTTATTAAACGTACAAAGTCATTTGCATTATATCACTACCTTACATGCATAATATTGACCCCTCAAAGCTCCTATCAAGGCAAACTAGTGCAAGGCGTAGGTAGAGTCCCATACCCCTACCTAAGCTATAGCCAAACCCCTCAAGTTACTTCGATTAGTCTATATCTTATTCGTTCGTTTTAGTTTAGGGAACTCTTGCCTTAACCGACGTAGACCATATGAGCTAATGTGGAATCCGGTGTCATGAAACCTTACACCGATGGAAGGTGGTCTACCGGCCAAGGTAGAACCTAACGTGAACATAGCTATCTAGGTGGATCCACTAGCTAGTATCCTATGGTGGCAACATAGTTGATGGAGCTTGGGGAAAAGAACCATGGACATATCAACTCTACACCCTACTTGGGTCATGAGGCTATCCACCCCGTGAGGACCGTACTGAACCCTACCTTTTCCTTATATAAGAAAGTGTCACTCCCTCACATACAAGCTCACTCGGTGCTAAGCTAGGTCCCTTTATTGAAAAGCCTTTACTCTTATCATACTCATAAATATATATACATATATATATCATAGGGCCTAGCCCTCATATACATCGTTTATCATAGCTCAATAAGAATTGTATGAGAAATGGTCCTTTCATTAACAACTCAAATAGGTGAAGTTAGCCCTGGCACATCTCATCACAATAGGGCACATCTTTACATAAAAACTTCCCTATATCATGTACTCCTAGGCAACCTCACAACCAACCTAAACATTTCAATTCAATCATCATACCAACCTATCACCTTAAGCAAGGTATACTTCAACACACATTATCACTTGATGACAATTAATCACAATTTGATGTAAGGATTAGGATAATCAAGACTTACCAATACTTCTCCATAGTTCACCAATAAGGGCCTTACCATCAACCCATATATCTACCCAATTTGGGTCATCATACCGATGTAATTAAATAGTCAACATAAGAACTAATTTAAGAGAAAGCACTGTACCACAATGCAATACTAATCAAAACTTGGTAACATGATATCAAAGTCTATCTTCTTACCCTAGATTCAATACTCAAGAAATAGGCATGAAGAAAATCCATTCATTACAATATATTCATGATCAATGCAATATCAACCATTAAATATGATTTAAACAATAATTAGATCAATTACATCAATCCAACCCAAATTCATATCAATCTCATACCTAGGGTTAAGGGTTAGGGGTCATCACCCACAATCTAAACCAAACTACATCAATTCATCATAATCAAGTTACAATACATGATAATCTATTTATTATAACCCAGAGAATACATGAACAACTCAATTCATAACCACAAACTTGCAATTGAATGAAACCCATATGAAACTCAACTTTTGAAAAATCTTTGAATGAGCCCTTTGAGGAAAGAATCTCAAAGGTGAATTAGATCCCATACCTTAAGGTTTGATGATGTTTTGATGGTTATTTCTTGATAAACCAGCCTCCAATGATCCTCCCAAGCTATCTTCCAATGGAGTCTTGCAATAGAGAGAGAAAGTAGAGAGAAGGAAGAGAGTTTGTTTAGAGAATTGTGTTTAGGCTAATGTGGGTTGGGGTATTTAAATGGAAGCTTAAGTCAACTTAATTAGTCTTCCCTTAACACCTAATTACCCCTAAGACACTTAATAAAATAATTGAACTAAAGGCTAAGTTCTGAAAACATGACAGACCCTCCACGACGACACCCCGTCGATGGGCCGTCGTGGGCGTGACGGACTGCCCTCCCTCCGTCCTGCACTTCTGTCGCCTCGGTCAAAGACTGTGCAGGCGAGGGTTCCTGACCAGGAGACTAAGGGTGGCACGACGGTGGCCTCGACGCCCCGTCATGGCCATGAGGTCCCGTCATGCCATCCGTCGAGGCATCCTGCCACGAGGGTCCTCCTCGAGGGCCCTTGGTTGGTCCTCAGGGAGTCGTACCCTGACTTTTCCATCATGAAACCATCCCGCACTATGTGTTACACCTATTGTTACAAATGTTTACTCAATTTCGACTCTTTAACTTGGTCAAACTAAAAGAACACTCTAGCGCTTTCATGAACCAACTTTCCGGACGTCATGGATGTTCTTGAACATTTTGGTTCCAAAACACTTCAACGACTCTATAAATGCCTAATTTGGCTAGTAACAATGGTTTAGACCTTAAGGATCCTATTTAAGTCTTACCACATGACTTTGGAATTTCGAAATGTTATAGTTGGCTTCCTATCAGCTCAAGGATGTGGCACAGACTTGGTGCAAGATGTGGCAGTATATCCAAGCTTTGGGCGGAGTTCCAGTCACTTGGGAGCTGTTTAAGACAGCCTCTGTAGAGAGATTCTTTCCCAGAGAAATGAGGGAGGCCAAGGTTGAGGAGTTCATCAACCTTAAGCAGGGATCTATGACAGTCAGGGAGTATACCCTGAAGTTTGTTAAGCTATCAAGGTATGCTACTTTCCTTAGTATCTAACAGCAAGGATAAGGTGAGTACTGAAATTTTATAAACATCCAGGTATGCTACTTCCCTTGTGTCTAACAGCAGGGATGAGATGAGCAGGTTCCTCACAAGAATCAATGGAGATCTCGAGGGGGAGTGTCAGTCTGCGATGCTCCATGATAATATGGACCTCTCTAGGTTGATGGTGCATGTCCAGCAGGTAGAGGACAGCCGCAAAAAGAGGGGTATTCGTGATGCTAGGAGTCCTAAGCCTCAAGATCAGGCAGGTCCCAGCCATGGAGGCCACAGAAACAGTTTTGGCGTCCGTGAGCAGCCTAGGTTCAAGAAGGGGCAACAGAGTTCTGGGAACTCAAATTTTCAGAGGAGGCAGACCAGAGCCCAAGAGGGTCAATGGAGGTCAGATGCAGCCTCCTAAAAAGAATTGTGCTAAGTCTGGCCGTGCTCACAATGGAGAGTGCAGACAGGGCACTAATGCCTGCTTCAGTTGCGGTAAAAGTAGGCATATGGTTAGAGACTGCCCATAGAACAGAGGTGAGGCTGGAGGTAATGCTCAGCCTAGGCCTAATCCATAGGGTGCAGCAGCAGCTGAGCCTCCAAAGAGGAACAGGTTCTATGCCTTGAAGGGCAGGGAGGAGCAGGAGAAGTCCGCTGTCACAGGTATGCTGCAAGTATTCTCAACTTCTGTTTATACTTTACTTGATCCAGGGTCTACGCTTTCCTTTTTAAATCCTTTGCTTGCTCTCACTTTTGAGATATTGCCTGAAGTTCTACATGGTCCTATAGTGTTTAGTACACCTTTAGGAGAGAATGTAAGAACGGATAGAGTATACAAAGATTGCCCAATAGTTGTAAGTGGTAAGACTATGTGTGCAGACTTGGTTGAGTTACCCATGCATGATTTTGATGTTATTCTTGGCATGGACTGGCTTCACAGTTGTTATGCTTGTTTGGACTATCGTAGTAGAGTGGTGAGATTTTGTTTCCCTGATGAAGAGGAGCTAGTCTGGGAGGGGTACAACTCGAGTCATCCTAACCCCTTGATTTCGAACCTTAAGGACAATAAAATGATGTCGAAGGGGTTATTGTGTCATCTTGTGAGTGTTAATGATTTAGATCATGACAGTCCTTCCATAGACTGAGTGCCTGTAGTGAATGAGTTGCTAGATGTATTTCCTGATGATTTGCTTGGAGTCCCTCCCCCTCGAGAGATTGATTTTGGTATCGACTTAGAACCCGATGATTTTGCCTGGAGTCTCACTGACAAGGGTTTCATTCAGCCGAGCATATACCCATGGGGCGCTCCAATGTTGTTTGTGAAACAGAAGGATGGAACCCTTAGAATGTGTATCAATTATCGGTAGCTCAACAAAGTCACTATAAAGAATAAGTATCCACTTCCCAGAATAGAGATTTATTCGATCATCTCCAAAGGTCTAGTTTCTTCTCTAAGATTGATCTTCGTTCAGTGTATCATCAGCTTAGGGTTAGGGATGGAGATATCCCAAAGACAGCCTTTCGTACCCATTATGGTTACTATGAGTTCTTAGTCATGTCATTTGGTCTTACGAATGAACCTGCTGCATTTATGGACCTCATGAACCGAGTCTTCCTTGAATACCTTGACTCTTTTGTCATAGTATTCATTGATGACATTCTCATCTAGTCTAGGACCAAGGA
Organism: Solanum sitiens; assembly: GCA_016801875.1. NCBI lineage: Eukaryota > Viridiplantae > Streptophyta > Magnoliopsida > Solanales > Solanaceae > Solanum > Solanum sitiens. The sequence continues at coordinate 1,990,210 of JABWTJ010000006.1, forward strand.
AGAGCATGAACAGCATTTCAGACTAACCTTGCAGGTACTTAGACAACATCAGTTGTATGCCAAATTCAGCAAGTGTGAATTTTGGCTTAGATTAGTGACCTTCCTGGGTCATGTTGTGTCCGATCAGGGCGTGGAGGTGGATCCCAAGAAGACTGAGCCTGTGAAGAACTGGCCAAAATCTCTTACTCCCACTGACATCTCTAGCTTTCTGGGATTGGCTGGTTACTACCGCAGGTTTGTGGAGGGCTTTTCTTCCATTATTGCCCCATTGACAGCTTTAACTAAGAATAAAGCCAAGTTTAAATGGACGGAGACTTGTGAGAGGATTTTCCAGGAGCTCAAGGACAGACTCACTTCTGCCCCGGTGCTTACTTTGCCTAAGTGTGGTGAGAATTACACTGTTTATTGTGATGCATCTAGGGTTGGTTTTGGTTGTGTTCTTATGCAGGTTTGTAAGGTGATAGCCTATGCGTCCAGACAGCTCAAGGTTCATGGGAAGAATTATCCCACTCATGACCTGGAGTTGGTAGTTGTGGTGTTTGCACTGAAGCAGTGGAGGCACTACTTGTATGGAGTACATGTGGATGTATTCACAGACCACAAGAGTCTCCAGTACGTGTTCACACAGAGGGAGTTGAATCTACGTCAGCGGAGATGGTTGGAGCTATTGAAGGATTATGACATGAATGTTCACTACCATCCAGGTAAGGCTAATGTTGTAGCTGATGCTTTGAGCAGGATGAGCATGGGAAGTACAGCCCACATTGAGGATGAGAAAAAGGAGTTGGTGAAAAATGTACACAGATTGGCCAGACTGGGTATGCGATTGGTTGACTCTACTAGTGGGGATGTTTCAGTTCATCCTAGTTCTGAATCATCCTTGGTAGTTGAAGTCAAGCAGGGTCATCATCTAGATCCTGTGTTGATGGAGCTGAAGGACTCAGTGTTGATGAAGATGAATGAGTCTTTCACTTTGGGAGGTTATGGCATACATAGATATCAGGACAGGCTGTGTGTACCAGATGTGGATGATTTGCGGACCAGGATTGTTGCAGAGGCCCATGGTTCCAGATATTCCATACATCCAGGTTCCACCAAGATGTATCATGATCTTAAGCAGAATTATTGGTGGGATGGCATGAAGAAAGGCATTGCAAAATATGTGGCCAAGTGTCCTAATTGTCAGCAGGTTAAGGCAGAACATCTTAAGCCTGGCGTTCTGACTCAGATTATTGAGTTTCCAACTTGGAAGTGGGAGGCCATTAATATGGACTTCGTGGTTGGTATTCCGAGGACTAGGAGGCAGTATGACTCCATATGGGTTATTGTGGACAGATTGACTAAGTCTGCCCACTTTATCCCTGTGAAGTCTACCTACAGAGCCGAGGATTATGCGAGACTCTACATTGATGAGATTGTGAGATGGCATGAGATTCCTTTGTCTATCATTTCAAATAGAGTAGCCCAGTTTACTTCACATTTCTGGAGATATTTCCAGAAAAGCTTGGGCACGCAGGTAAAGCTTAGTACTGCCTTTCATTCTCAGACTGATGGACAGGCAGAGCGCACCATTCAGACATTGGAGGACATGTTGAGAGCGTGTGTGATTGACTTCAGAGGTATATGGGATGACCATCTGCCATTGATAGATTTCTCGTATAATAATAGCTATCACTCCAGCTTTGGGATGGCACTATTTGAGACACTGTATGGTAGGAGGTGTAGATCTCCAGTTGGGTGGTTTGAGGTTGGAGAGTCATCCATTTTGGGTCCAGAGATCATTCATGAGGCCTTAAAGAAGGTCAGAGTGATTAGGGACAGGTTGGCTACTGCTTACAGTCGACAGAAGTCATATGCAGACAACAGAAAGTGGCCCTTAGAATTTTATGTTGGTGACCAGGTTTACTTGAAGATATCACCTATGAAAGGGGGGATGAGTTTTCGTAGAAAAGGGTAGCTGAGTCTGAGGTATGTTGGGCCATATGAGATCCTACAGCGTGTAGGTGAGGTGGCCTATGAGTTAGCATTGCCTGCGGAGCTAGCTTCTGTTCATTCAGTCTTTCATGTCTTTATGTTGAAGAAGTGCCTAGGTGATCCAGCATCGATTCTACCTGTTGAAGGTTTGGGGGTTGATGAAGACTTGTCTTATGAGGAGGTACCTGTTGAGACCTTAGACAGACAGGTCAAGCGGCTGAGGAACAAGGAGATTGCCACAGTGAAGGTATTGTGGAGAAATTATATCAAGAGTTCTTCATACTTGAAGAACTCACATGAAATTTTAAGAAAAACCAAGTAACCAAAAACATTAAGGCAAAGAGAAGTTGTCCGTCGAGTGGTGTGGACGTTAAGGAGGCTTGGACTGATTTTGGAGAGGGTTTTGGGCAGCAAGTTCAACGTTTGAACATCAATTAAGGTATGGGTTTCTTCTCTATTGGTCCCTTTCCCAAGAGACCCCTTAAGATTCAAGATATTCACTCCGAAAACTACGGTTGTTCCCAGTTGCATGTCCCTGCCACTAGCTCCCATTGAATCATAGGTTGGGTATGTTGCTGGTACAAAGTAGGGATACAGTGTGTTTTCGTGATGTTTATGTTTAACTATGCATGTTTGGAATTATGTGAATATTGAATATGTTGTCCGAAATCATGTAAAAAAGTGATGTGTGTGTGCAACGTTTGGCAGTGAACTTAGTCACTGTTGGAGGTGTGAAATGGCATATTTTATCCTTGTATTTTATGTGCAAAAGTTTTACAAAACGTGATGTTCATTGTAATGAAATGTGGTTGATTGAATAATAATCTTTAGCCAAATAAACCTATGAAAGATGCGCCTAAAAAGGTGTTAAAATGGTATATGAATACACCCTATGTATCAAGTGAAAATGTTGATAAAAATGAATTGAAAAATGACCAAAATTTCCAGCAACTATGCAATGTTAATTTAGACTAAAGTTTAATAGAGAAATCTGGAAATTTAATGAGTTTTAAAAGGGTGAGGCCACCACGATTTGAACCTGTGACCTCACCCGTGTAGCTACTGTAATTCGCGAAAAAGAGATGAAAAATGGGGCTGGGGGAATCAAACTCGGGATACTGGTTGGGAAAGGAGAGGGAAATAATTTAAGTAAATAAATGGGAGGCGTGGGAATCGAACCCACGACCTCTAGGCTGCGAATGAGAGAAGAGAAAATTAAAGATAAAGAAGATGTGAGGCGTGGGAATCGAACCCACGACCTCAAGGTTGGAAAGGAGAGGAGCAAAATAATTGAGAAAATAAAGTGAGGCTGTGGGGGCTCGATTCCACAATCTCACTGCCTAAAAGCCTAGTTAAGCAAACATTAATTTAAAATAAAAATAGGAGGCTGTGGGGGTTCGAACTGACAACCTCACAGCCTCAGCGAATATAAAATTTAAATAAGGAGGTTGTGGGGGTTCGAACCCACAACCTCCCAATTCCCAGTGAATATAAGGATAAAATAAAAGAGGCTGTGGGGGTTTGATCCCACAACCTCTTGGTTTGGGCGAAAAGGGGCAATGAGATGTTAATGAAAAATAAAAAGGGGTTGTGGGGGTTCGAACCCACAACCCTTCGGCCAAATTAAGAGGAAAACTAAGGAGAAAATTAAAGATAGAATGTTAATGTTGGTGTTCAATTTAGAGTCCCAATGTCATGGAGATTAAAAATAAAATCAATGAAAAATGTAAATGTTACCCAAGTGATTCGAACTTGGGTTTCCTTGCCCAAACTTCCATATTGATACATAAGTCATACGTGAATTAAATACTCAAGAATAATGCCACCTACTTAGATCAAAATCAAGATCTTGGCATATATACAAGATACATAAGTCTTGTACTACATAATCTTAGGAATTTAAGAATCACTTAACGATCTATGAATGAAGCCTCATGGCTTGTGTGTATAGACTCATAAGTCTAGCATACGTTTAAAAGAAATGAACCTAAGATGTACGTAATGAAATGATGTTACCCTAGAAGGGTTAAGTACGAGTGTAAAATCACACTAAATGGCCAATTGTATTGGCATACGATGAAATGATTATTATGTAATGAAATGATGAAACCCTAGAAGGGTTAAGTAAGAGTGTAAAACACACAAATGGCCAAGTGCATTGGCATATGATGAAATGAACATTCACGTAAAAAGGGGTGAGTAATTATGAAGAGCAAATATGCTAATGTTAGTGAATGTGGTGACAACATGATATGAGGCTAATGTTAAAGATGAGAACAATCTCAAATGAGCCTAAGTAAATGTTACCAAAACGTACTCACCTATGAGAGTGTAAGATAATGAAGAGACCAGTCTCTATGAACACTCTAATGAAAGTATTGAGATTAACACACTTAATACTAATGATGAGATGAGAAATCATCTAATGAGCTATGATGTCCTCATACTAGAAGTCAGCTTCCATGACGTATGAGCTGAATGTAATGGAACTTTATACTGAGCACCGATAGACTAGCTATGAGCGGTGATGCCTTCTTTAGGGAAGGGCGGAGGTTCACGTAACTCTCATGAGATGAGGTTCACGTAACTCTCATGAGATGGGTCTCCTTATATCTCCTGGTCTTCGAACCTATATTCCCAATATAGGGATCTGGCGGGGTTAAATTCCTATGTACGCTAGCATGTTTTGGGTCACTTTGGCCGGTGATTCCACCTCTTTTCGGTGTGGGGGAGACACTGGATTTCATGATGCTCACATGATCTATGTCGGTTAAAGTTAAAGTTCCCAATGAATGAATGAGTCCAGCCTCAAATGAAGCACATAATAAAATGAATGATACCAAAGGTGTTAGGATAGGATAATCAAGAGGTGAGCTAGACTCAGGTAATGACACTAGGTTATTCTTGATCATTGCACCGCAAACCCGATGGAAGTCTTAAACTACACGCTAGGTATAGCTGGTGTTTGCACTGGCCTATGAACGAAATGAAATGAATTACGTATGAACGAATGAATCAGACTCTGTGTTTGCTAATGAAGACTCCCTAGTTGAGGTCCCATATGTTGAGCCCTCATTTTGGGAAGTCTTAATGTCAAGTCCATGATTCCAAGGTATCATGGCATATGAATGAGTGATATGAAAGATGTTATGTGCTATATGTAATATGATATGTGCTATGTGTAAGATGTTATGTGCTGTGTGCAATATGATAATTATGATGATGCATGTTACTCTCATGGCATGACTTTCCTAATCCAAATTTGGAAAGCTCACTAACTTTCCTAATCTCAATTTGGCAAGTCCACTGACGCTCGCCCTGGGCCGGGTATTTCCCTGTTGTTCTGTTCATTGACTTTCCATAATCATGTTGTTAGGAAAGAGCTATCTTTTCTCATGCATGTTCGTGGTGTGTTCTTGCATATACCCATACTTAGTACAAGTATGTACTAACCCTATACAACTCTACAATTTTAGGTGCAGGCACAGGTGGACGCTAGAGCTATAGGTTGACGCTGAAGCTATCCGGACGTCGAGCATTCATCCGGATTTCGTAGGTCCTCATGCATTTCGAGGATGCTGCCATTTATATTCTAGATTAGTTTTTAGAGTTGAGCTAGTGGAGCATGTTCCACTGGCGTTTCTTTCCTGTTTTATTCAGACATTGTATTGGTGCCATTTTGGCAAGTACATCATTATTACTATATTACAGTATTTCTTCATTTGGTGATCTTAATATTAGATGGTTGATGTTGAACAATTATGTATTAATGAGAATGTTTAATAAGATGTTAAGAAACAAAAAGTTTTAAATTTTCCGCTAAAATTAACCTAAAAGAAGTAAGAATGACGTATGTAGGCTTGTCTGTGACCTCTGAGGGGTCAATGACGCCGGTCTCGTCTAGGGTCTAGATTCCGGTCGTGACAATTTTTGAGAGGAAGTGAAAAATTCTCAAGAAGAAGATCTCTCCAACAAGTCAAGACTATTACATTGAGACTCGTAACTAGGACAAATTTTTTGAGAGGGACTCAAAAATTCTCAAGTAAAAGATCTCTCCAACAAGTCAAGATTAAAGTTACATTGAGACACGTAACTGGACAAAGTTTTTTGAGAAAGGCTCAAAATTCTCAAGAAGAAGATCTCTACAACTAGTCAAAACTAAGGTCACATTGAGAATTGAAACTGGGATAGAATTTTAAAAGGGTCTCAAAAATTCCATGATTTGTTTAGCAAAAGTTCAAGATAAGCCATGACCATTAGCTGGGACAGAAATTTTTGAGGATAACTTAAAAATTTAAACAGGGTTAATCGGAAGTTCAGAGCAACTTTGAATACTTCCCTTCAATTAATCTAATATATCTCGACATATAAACCCCAAATGTGTTCATCAAGCTTGACGTGACATGATGTTTGACACTGATTTTTTTCAATTACAACTTTTTGAAACTCTTTTCTTAATTTTTTATCTATTTATTTCAAATATTTTGCATAAAGGTTTTGTCTTCTCCATAAAGAAGCAAGATATGGGAGCTATCAACTTAAGATAGCAAGCAAAGGAGCAAGCGTTTGAAGATGTCAACACATATCAGTTTGTTTCAAAAACTAAAAATTGTTTTGTGGATGGAGGAAAGGCAATAAAGTTTCTCAGAAGAAAAAAGAAAAATTCAGAATACAAGTGACAACACCTTGTCCAAATTTGCACCAAAGCATGAGCACAATTGAGTGCAAACGTTCAAATATGAACAAGTGCAAGTATGACTCTCAACATGTGTGGTAATGTGAGACCCTCACAGAGGGACATTTCTACAGTATTATCAAATGAGATAATACCACCATGTAGAAGGACATCACCGTCATTTTATCCATAGAATTGTCATCCTGCCAATGGATCAACATAATCCTACCAATGGATCATAAACGAAGAATAATCATCCAATAAATGGAGCATCATCATCATCCTACCAATGGATCATAAACAAAGCATCATCATCCTATCAATGGATCATCAACGAATAATCACCATCCTACCAATGGAGCATCAACATCAACATGCCAATGGATCAACAACATCCTACCAATGGATCATCAACGAAACATCATCATCCTATCATGTGGTGGCATTATCCTACCAATGGATCATCATCATCCTACCAATGGATCACATCTTTCTATCAATGAAGCATCATTTTTCACATCATATCAAGTCATCACCTATTGCGTCAAAAGAGACAGAGGTTGACGTTACAATATTTGCTGAGTATGGTAAAGCATACGATTTCTCTATTTAAATTACAGTTTCTGCTAACAAGTTTATTTCATTATTTGTCGATAGCATCCATGAGGATGAATCCTCAAATCAAACCACAGGTGTTGACGACATTTGAAAAGATGAAGCACAATATGGATTTTTTCATAGCGCGAGCTGAGGATCGAATCATCAAGTCATCCACCTCATGAAAGTTGGACTGTTATCGAGTCATCCACCTCGTTAAAGTTGTATAAGCATTGAGCCATCCACCTCGTTACAATTGGATAATCATTGAGACACCTAGATCGTCATAGAGATCACCAGAGTTTTCCATGCAGAAAACAAGCAATGTCATCTCCAAATCCTCAGCATATCAAGAGTTGTAATGGACATACTGTGTTCGAAAGCGGTATCTATTATCTTTTATTATCAATACTTCTTTATTTTCTCATTTAATTGAAAAAAGATGTTTATGCTTATACATTAAGATACACTCATTTGTTATATGAATGATCTTTCTTTATTTTTTCACTCAAACCGCTAGATAAAGAACATTATGTCTACTAATTACTTACTTTGAGTGTGCATGCATATACTGAACATACTTTTGTGACATCTTTCACATCAAGAGTAACTAAAAAGCATCGTAAGAGTAACTACCACTTTTCCAATTACATTTTCTACTAACAAGTTGTTTCAGTCTTTGTCGAGAGCATCCAAGCGGATGAATTCTCAAATCAAACCGCAGGTGCGGACGTCATCAATAAGGATGCAACACAACGTGGAACTTTTTCTTAGCAGGGAACTGGGGCATAGTCCGAAGAGAGTGCCAAACTCTTAGGATGCAATATGAGGAGCGACTTTCACCACATTAAAACCACACCCCTATCAGAAGGCATGTGGGTTTTTCTTTAGGTTTTTAGTTACAGTTTTACGTTCGGAAATTTTTTATCTCCACCAAAAGCAAATTTCCAATCTGAGTGACAATACACCAAGAGCTTTGGAAATGATGTAAGTGTAAGTTCTTAATTATATGTGGGAAGTGCACCGCATGCATTACTAAGAGGTTGCAAGTATATTTTTCACACTCGATTAATTTGTCACTCTTCCCTAACCGAAGGATATCTTGGCATGAAATGTTTCCTTCTCAACCGAGCGAGCTTAACTACAAACAGCCTGATTCCTAAAGTATAATGATATGTAGGCGTGGTCAATGTTGAAAACTTGGCTGTACTCCAATATTCTGTCATAATTCTTATTCCCGAGCATCCTGATTTCTTCATAATTCAATATCAGGATGACTTTTCAATTCTTTCATAATCGTGCGTTAAATCAATCACATTGAACTACAAGTGGTTTGGATTCTAATGTAGTTTAGGATATGTTGGAAACCCATTACCGGGGTTTGGCTAAAATTCCTAAAGTCCGTACCAAATCCTTTTTCAAAAGACGAAGATGTGGTCAGCCAAAATTTGATTAGTCAATTTTATTTTCCTCAAATTTCTTGCATCAATCCAAGTAAAATGAGGGACAGCTGTTGACACCCAATTTGGTACCTCCACAATATAAATTAATTAATACAAGCTTCTTCGATTTCAAAAGATTTAAAATAATTAATTTTATAAAATTTTAAGAAAAATATAAAGTTTGCACGTTATTTTGAATAGTTTTGTCATTTTTTTTTATAATTTATAGATAATTTATATATTTTATATAATTATGTATATAATTAGTATATTTTATGATTTTTCAAAAATCATCTCAAAAAGATTTTAGTTTTAGTAAAATATTTAGACAACTAGTGTGGTTTAAATAATAATTTATATTTTTTGGTTAATTAGTTTATAATTGAAATAATTATTTTATGTTGTTAAGATTAAGAAGTTCATTAACTAATTTATTGCACTTGAAGGCTTGGGATGGGGTTGTTGGTAAGGGTCTTATATGTTGATGATATGAATTAATGAACATGATATGTTAAGATAACATTATGATGATGTTGTCCTTGTTTATGAACGTGTCTTATGTTCTTGTTATAATTGTCTTGTATATTCTCTTGTATGTGCATAAATGCTTTCAAAATGACTTAGCATGTTTCTAAAAGAAATGGTCCCTTTTATGCATGTCTTCAATTGGTTTAATTGCATATACCCATACTTAGTACAAGTGGTGTACTAACACCATGTTTATATATTTACTACAATTATGTAGCTTTCGGCAAAGAAGACTTGGACCCTTTTCTCCAAGTGTTGGTAGTTCCTCATGTTCGGGGATGTTACCTCTTCTATGCTCTAGCTTTGAAGTTATAGTGTCATAAAGACATTGTTCATTACTTTATCACTTGAACATTGATATAAGCCTATAATGGCATATTGACTTTGTATTGGCTAAGTCCAATTTGTACTCGTTTAGATGGTTCAATATGAGACAAATTATTAGACTAATTCTTATGTATCGATTATATTGTATAAATGAAAAGCGTATGTAAGTTTCGCTAAGCGAGGAGTCTAAGTAAACTCCATATGTAGTATGCGAGAGGTCTATGTAAACCTCACTATGTAGATATATATATGCAAAATTTTAATTTTCCGCACTTTTTTTTAACATATGAAATAATGATTAAACCCACTTCAACATAGAATTTAAGTAAGTAATTAACAATCCCCACAAGTTTATTCAACCCATAATCATATGATAACACCCAAAGAGTTGAGGTTTTATCTAAACATTATAAAAATATAAAAACAATTACCAACTCGATTAGCCATCAACTGGGTAATAGTCTCCAAGCCTTTAAAGTGTTCTTCAAAATGTTAAATTCAAAGACCAAGTTGTAAATCTTCATGTTTGAGCCTAAAAAATCTTCAAAGTATACATTGTAACTCTAAAACACAAAAGAAAACTCTATTAAATGATCGCCTCACAATTAATTTACAGTTCAAACCTCAATTTATAGTTGCCCAAAATTTGGCCTAAAAAGCCATTAGGCAAGTTAAGTCAGGCACACCGAGTGGTTCGGCGATCCGCTCTTTGCTCTCTTCCATCTCTATTTTGCATTTGTTCACTGCATCCCTAAGTACTATAACTTTGGGAGATCCATTGAGTTATCGCATAATCAATAGACAATTGGCTGACTTCCAATTTGTATCGCTTACTTGTTTTCTTCTCCCCAAGGATGGTATTCTAGAATTTTAGGCGATGTGGAGAGCTACTCGGGTGTTCACTGAGTGGTCTCGACAATCATTAGGCTTGCCCTTCACCACTTGTTCTGCTTGTTTTGCTCCTTTTTGTCTATGTGTGTTCTTACCTTGATCCGTAACTTATATACCTGAAAATCAAGGAATTAACATCACTTTATAGCATAAATTAGACATTTGAGGATACAAAAACTATTAAAACAAAACCCTAAATGAGTACAAATATCAGATTGTTTCAAAGACCTTTGACAATTTTGACTCCATTTGGGTTTTTGGTGGACAGACTGACAAAGTCAGCCCACTTAATTCCACTTAGAGTAGACTTTAATGCTCAAAATTTGTCTAAGGTTTATGTGAAAGATATAGTGAGGCTGCATCGGGTGCCCCTTTCCATCATCAAGGACCATGGTACACAACATCCATGTTTTGGGGAAAATTTCATTAGTAATTGAGCACTCAACTCACTCTTAGTACAACCTTCAATACAAATACGGGTGGGCAATCAGCGAGAAATATTTAAGTGTTAGAAGTCATATTGAGGACATGTATGATTGACTTTGGAGGGAATTGAGATAAGTTACTACCTTTGTGTGAGTGCTTCTATAATAACAATTACCACTCAAGCATTGACATGGCACCCTTCGAGGCTATTTATGGGAGGGGATGTAGATCACCCATAGGGTGGTTTGAGGCTGGAGATGTGAAACCTTTGGGGGTTAATTTGGTTAAAGGTTCACAGGATAAGCTGGAAGCATCGAAGTGAAGATTCTAGCATCCCAGAGTTGAAAGAAAAAGTATGCAGATCGTAAGGTAAGGGACATGACATTTTAGGCTGGTGACGAAGTTCTTCAAAAAGTGTCACCCATAAAGGGGTTGATGATATTCGGCAAGAAATACAAGCTTAGTCCTCGATACATTGGACCATTTGAGATTCTTGACTTTGTAGGGCTAGTGGCTTATAGGTTGGATGTACCACCTAGCCTATCTAGTGTCTACCTAGTGTTCTCTGTGTCATATTGAAAAGGTATCATGGGGAGGGGATTATATCATAAAGTAGGACTCAATTTTGTTAGACCGAGACCTTTAGTATGAGGAGGAACCAATTGCAATTGTTGATTGTGATGTCAAGAATCTTAGGAACGAGGAGATGACTTCCATGAAAGTTAAATGGAAGCATTTTATCGTTGAAGAAGCTATGTGGGATACCTAGAAAGATATTTGAGACAAGTTTCCCTAATGGTTTGATGATTCAGGTGCTACTCTACTCTTTCCTTAGACAGTTCTCCTAGATTATCTCTTGGGAATGAATGATGGGTAAATTGGTATCAATTGAAAAGGCATGTTTGTGTCGTTACGGAAAAGCCAATGGTGAAGGAATTTGGGCAAGAAAACTTTTGATTTGTAACTTGAAAATTTACAGCCTAGGCCAGACATGCATGAAATCTGAGTCACGTGAGTTCTAGGGAAATCCATTAATAGATGAAGGATTTATTTTTAGTTTGATAACGTGAGTGGATATCCAAGATGTTAGGAGTCAGTACATATTTACGGAATAAAATTTAGGCAAGTGGAAATTACGAACAAATCTTGGTGTGAAAGGGTAGTTTTAGAACGTCAAGGATTGAAGGTGTATTGCAAAATTAGAGCTTGGAACTCAAATTCTGAGTTTTTGCCTGTGCAAGTTGTCGAGCGGGGTTAGTTCCGCCAGGGTAGGGCCGCTGTGGCGGGATGGGGCCAGCTATGGCGGGACATTAGCGACTTAAAAAGAGAAGAACACCAAAAATGTTATTTTCTGCAAAACTTCGTTCTTAAGAGCTAAGGGATGACCTACGGCAGTTTCCCATTAAATTTCTACAAATTCTCATGCCAAAGTTAAGTTATTTACTATCGTAATCCGTATTTTGATTCTTAGAACATAGAATCATTGTTAATTATTGTTGGGGGAGGGTTTTGGCCTTAAGTTAATGGTGGGAAAAGCCCTAGTTGAGAATTAGGATCATGGATTTGGCCATGGGTTGATATTTTGATATTTTGTTAAATTAATGGTGGATTTGGCCTAGCTAATTTGAACTAGTTGACGTCCCTATGTTTGGTGAAAGTTTAGAGGTGTCAAATGAAGTCCAAAACTTGTAAAGGAGACCATGGATAGGTAGTATGTAGTAAAAAGGGTCCAAATGTCTGAAAACAACACCCCAAGGACCACCCGACGGTTCCTTGGAGAGGACCCCAACATGGGTAGGCAGAACGCCAAAGCAGCCTGCGTGAACAAGATTGGGGCTTGAGGTGCGACGCACAGCCTACACTCACTGTTCTGCCTCAAAATTTGAGAGTCAGCCTCGCGACGCGAGGCTGACACGAACCTCACTGCCTCAACCAAAAATTTCAGAAAAATAACGGGAATTGGCCCCGCGACGTGCAGCCACTTCCCTGAATCGTTAAAATCGTATTTTTTTGTAATTTAACTTCTTAAAAAGACCCATTTAAGCGGAGGGTATTTTGGTTATTTAATAGGAAGACTATATATGGATTACAGGTAAGTTTTAGACCACTTTTTACACGTACAAATTATATTCAAATGCAATCCCTCTGAAGAAACGCTCTCTTTTCCAAACTCCATTGAAGAACAAGAAGAGCTTAAGGAAGAAGACGAATGATTCAAGGTTTACAATTAAATTTCGTGGATTATTTGTCTATAAGGTATGGGTTTTTCACTCTTGGGATTAATTTTCCCAAAAGGTCGTTTCAAAGATGGTTTTCAAGAATTCAAACTTCTAGGGTTTTTACTCTACAAAACGGGAGTTCTTCCAAACTCTAGATTTATTACTTTCAGTGAAAAAAATTGATTTTCTATCGTTGACTTTACACGAATTGTTGAGTATTGGATTAATAATGTTTGAATTTCGTGTGATTCATGATCTTTCTCTAATTGATGGTTTCAAATGAGTTGTTTCTACTACTTGATAACGTGTGAAAGTTGGGATTGGAACTAAGACTTGAAAGAACTCTTTAATGACCCTTTCCCTTATCCTACATTATAAATTGATCTTGTATATGAATTGAAGAGTTTGTATTGACTATGCTATTGAGTATTTCACTATGTTATGGTTATGAATGTTGTAAGTTGAACATAAGTTCTTGAAAAAGGTACTCGGAAGCAAGAAGTAAGTCTTCTAAAATTGTGATTACTCTATGATGTTTATGTTAGCCTATGATTGATGATAATATGCTAATGAAGTATGCATGACGTTGCTAGGAAAATATGTTGTTCAATGAACATGCTAAATGTGAGATCATGATACGAATACGAAAATGCAAGTTTATGATATCCTCTTGTATGCTTTACACAAGGTGATTATGTTATGTTAATCTCACATACGAAGGGTTATGATGAAAGGAAATTCTCATCTAATACTAAAGAGCTCCTGATCATGTTTATACAAGAAGGTAATCTCCTATGATGTATGATAAGTTTAAGATAAAAGAAAACCTAAAGGTTATTCAAGAAAAGGACTTAAGCTAAGCACAAATGGACTAGATATGAGAGGTGTCCCTTCCCTAGTTGGGAGGTAGGTTCACAATGACTCTCATGAGATAGAGGCTGCCATGTAATGTGGAACTATGGGTCTGTAATACTTCTCTTAGATCTTGAACTATGTTTCCACCATAGGATACTAGCTAGTGGATCCACCTAGAAAGCTATGTCTTGTTTAGTTCTATTATGGTCGGTAGACCACCTTCTTTCGGTGTGGGATTTTATTACATCGGATTTCATGTTTAGATCACATGGTCTAATGTCGGTTAAGACGAATGTTCCCTCTTGAAGAAAAATGAAAGACAAGTAAATGGACGTTGCCTAGGGTGACTTGAGGAGTCTACTTAGTATAGGTAGGGGTATGGTACTCTACCAAGACATTGCACAAGTTGACTCTAAGAGATGTCCTAGGAAATTGTTCTTATGTAATATGATAACATGACAGATATATGTTTATGACACATGATGTTACTCTATATGATGTTGGTCGTTATGATGAATATGTTATTGGGTTATATTGTTATATGAAGTTATGACTACTTATTTTACAAGTTATATGAAGCAAAGCTTTACTTATGGTCTCCTATCTTACCTACTTGGTTATGTGGTGTTATGGGGTTTCACATGACCATTGCACTTGTAGGTTGGGTATGGGATCATTGGTAAGTGTTTTATATGTTACTGTCACGACCGAATTAGTACACACTTGTACTAAGTATGGGTATATATATGGAATTAGTACACACTTGTACTAAGTATGGGTATATGCAAGCACACACCACGGACATGCATGATTTATAATAGCTCTCTCCTAACGATATGAGTTATGGAAAGTCAAGTCAGTGGACTTACCAAAATTGAATTAGGAAAGTCATGCCATGAGAGTAATATGCATCATCATACGTATCATATTGCACACACCACATAACATATTGCATATAGCACATATCATATTTCATTTCATTCGTTCATATTCCATGAGACCATGGAATCATGGACTTAACATTAGGACTTCCCAAAATGAGGGCTCAACATATGGGACCTCAACTAGGGAGCCTTCTTTAGCAAACACATAGTCTGCTTCATTCATTCATACGTACTTCATTTCATTTCATTCATAGGCTAGTGTAAACACCAGCTATACCTAGGATGTAGTTTAAGACTCTCATTGGGTTCACTGTGCAATGACTAAGAATGACCTAGTGTCATTACATAAGTCTAGTTCACCTCTTGATTATCCTACCCAAACACCTTTGGTATCGTTCATTTCATTTTGTGCATTACACGAGGCTGGCCTCATTCTTTCTTTGGGAACTTTAACTTTAACCGACATAGATCATGTGAGCTCCATGAAATCCTGTGTCTACCCCACACCGAAAAGAGGAAGAAACACCGGCCAAAGTGAAACCAAAACATGCTAGCATATATAGGGAATTGAGCCCTACTAGATCCCTATGTTGGCTGAATAGGTTCAAAGACTAGGAGATATAAGGAGACCCATACCCGTCTGAAAGGACAGTCTCATCTCATGATAATTACACGAACCTCTGCCTTCCCGAAAGAAGGAATCACCAATCATAGCTAGCCTATCGGTGCTAGTATAAAGTTCCATTACATTCATCTCATACATCATAGAAGCTGGCTTCTAGCACGAGGACATCATAGGTCATTAGGTGACTTATCATCTCATAATTAGTATTAAGTATATATTAAGTTTAATACTTTCATTAGAGTGTTCATAGAGACTGGTCTCTTCATTAACTTTACACTCTCATATGTGAGTACGTTTTTGTAACACTTACTTAGGCTCCTCTGAGATTTATCTCATCTTTCACATTATCCCCTTATCATGTTGTCACCACATTCATTAACTTTAGAATATTAGCTCATCATAATTACTCACCCCTTTTTCCGTGAATGTTCATTTCATTATATGCCAATGCACTTGGCCTTTTAGTGTGTTTCACACACTTACTTAACCCTCCTGGGGTAACATCAATTCATCACATACATCTTAGGTTCACTTACTTTTAACGTATGCTGGACTTATGAATCCATACGTACAAACCATGAGGCTTCACTCATAATTCATCTAAGTGACTTATACTTACCCAAGATTATGTGATACAAGACTTATGCATCTTGTAAGTATGCCAAGGTCTCAATTTTGATTCCTATAGGCAGTATTCATTAATTATTTAATCACGTAAGACTTATGTGTCAATACGGAATTGGGCAAGGGAGCCCTATTTCAAATCCCCTGTATAACACTTAGTTAGGTTTCTTTATAATTTTATTTGACATAAACTTTTTGGCTAGGCAACCCGAGATCCATCCCCCACACCTACACTTCCTTTCTTTCTTTTTCTTGATTTTTTTGTCTTAAATATTTTGTCCTAGGGGACCCAAGATCAAATCCCCACGCCCACATTTCTTTATTTTCTTTCTTTACTTGATTCCTTCGTTTAGACCAACAGGGTGTGGGATAGATTCCCCACAACCTCACCCTATTTTTATTTATATTTTCTCCTTACTTTCTCATTCGGCTGAGAGGTTGTGGGTTTGATCCCCGCATACCTCATTTTATTATTTCTTTTTCATTTTACTCCTCTCTCCTTCACCCATCCAAGAGGTTGTGGGTTCGAACCCCACACACCTCATTGAATTTTTCTTTCATTTTTCTCCTAACATTTCACTTGAGCCTTACCCCATTTAGAATCCCCCTTACCTAATTTTTACTATTGAATTTTTATATAACTTGTATATGGTGAGGTCTTGGGTTAATCCCCACTTACCTCATGCATTTTTAAAAAAAATTAAAACTATTTTTTTTTACAGTAAGCTGGCCTAATCAAATTTCCTGAATGCTGGAAATTTGTTCACCTTTTTGCAGTCCATTTTCTCACCCTCTTTCACGTTAAACATTAAGACATTTCGAGTAGTTTTTAGGGAGATCTTTAGGTGCATTTTTAAGGTTACTTTTAGTCAAGAATTATCATTCAATTCAGCAACTTTGAACTTATATGAACATCACGTTTTAAACATATTCGCACACACTTAATTCATAACATTTTAACATGTCAATATCAAGCTTCAAACCGTGGCTAATTCACGGTACACACATGCACAAACAAATTAACGTACTTCACATTTTCGGAACACCTATTTCATTTCTACATAATTCTGAATACACATTCAAACACGTAATCACAACCAGCACTAAAATCATCTACCTGAAGTCATACCAACGCATACTTGAATCTTTCAAAGGATCTAATGACAGGGGCATGCAAGGGGGACAACCTTAGTTTTCCATTGTCAATAGACTGAACCTTAGGGGTCTCTTGGGAAAGGGACCAAGAGGGAAGAAAACTCTTACCTGAAGTCGTTCAAAGATGTTCTTACGTGCTCCCAAAATCTCCCCACTAAGTCGACGTCTCACCACCCAAATCACAAGCAAAATCCGTCATGAATTTGGTTTTTGCTTTTCGTTTTAAAGCTTATTTTGCTTTTGAGTTTGAGCGTTCAAGTTCTTGATGAACTTTATTTTTTTGTTCTGTTCTTTTCTTTTACTGAAGAGTGATCGTGTAAATAAGGTGAGAGTAGAGAGAGACGTGAGAAATAGTGGTAGCTTCGGATTAGGAGATTTAGGTTAGGAATTAGTCAAACTAGGACTCCTCATTAAATAATTAAAATCTAATTTTTTAAAGTCTTAGGCGAAATTAATAATTATGCCCTTACTTAAATCAGATAATTAATATAAATTAATAAATTTAACATTGCTTCCACCAAGGATCGAACCCGGGCAAAGCTTAACTTGCGAAAAAGGGTCAATTTCGGCCAACCCTACCCGAATTGCCCCTCCTCTTTAAATTAATTAATTAATTAATTAAATACTTAGGGTAATTACAATACTACCCCTAGCTTGGAAAAGACCATTTTATCCCTAGACCCTCCAAACCTAAGATTACCCCTTTCAAGTCCGGTAAAAACTCATCTGGGTGAATCTTCAATTCGGGTGCCCTACATGGTTGGTTCTCACCTTGCCTAGCTCAACTAACTCACCAAGTTGGTTGGCTTGGCTAGTACATAGGTTCTGAGGTCTGGTTCTACGCGCAACAAGCCGTGAGAACCCGGTCTAATCCAGGCACTCTAGATACGTTTGAGCATTACTTAGTATAGTCATTATCAGGTTGTTACATCCCCCCCCCTTAGGAACATTCGTCCCCGAATGACACTTCTAATTATGTCATACATTGCCAGTCATATCATAACATAAGTACTTTACACAGTCAAGCAATATCAACAAAGAATAGAGGAGACAAGGAAACTTGTACTTAAGAGTAAGGAGTCTAACCTCAAGAGTTGAAAAGATGAGGATAGCGGGATCTCATATCGGCCTCGGCCTCCCACGTAGTACCCTAAACAAGATGGTTCCTCCACAATACCTTCACTGTGGCAACCTCTTTATTTCTGAACCGCTTACCTGCCGGTCTAAAATCTCAATAGGAACCTCCTCATAGGCTAAGTCTTCATCAACCCCCAAACCTTCAACAGGCAGAATCGATACTGGATCACCAAGGCACTTCTTTAACATAGAGACATGAAAGACTGGATGAACAGAAGCTAGCTCCGCAGGAAACGCCAACTCATAGGCAACCTCACCCATACGCTGTAGAATCTCGTATGGCCCGACGTACCTCGGACTCAACTTCCCCTTCCTGCCAAACCTCATCACCCCCTTCATGGGTGATATCTTCAAGTATACTTGGTCACCAACATCAAACTCTAAGGGCCACTTCCTGTTATCTGCATAAGACTTCTGCCGACTGTAAGCAGTAGCCAACCTGTCCCTAATCACTCTGACCTTCTCTAAAGCCTCATGAATGATCTTTGGACCCAAAATGGATGACTCTCTAACCTCGAACCACCCAAATGGATACCTACACCTCCTACCATACAGTGCCTCAAACGGTGCCATCCCAATACTGGAGTGAAAGTTGTTATTATATGAGAACTCTATCAATGGCAGATGGTCATCCCAACTACCTCTGAAGTCGATCACACACGCCGTCAACATGTCCTCCAATGTATGAATGGTGCGCTCTGCCTGCCCATATGTCTGAGGATGGAAGGCAGTACTGAGCTTTACCTGCGTGCCTAAGATCTTCTAGAAGGATCTCCAAAAATGCGAAGTGAACTGAGCCCCTCTATTTGAAATGATAGACAAAGGAATCCCATGCCACCTCACAATCTCATCAATGTAGATTCTCACATAATCCTCGTCCCTGTAAGTAGACTTCACAGGGATAAAGTGGGAAGACCTAGTCATCCTGTCCACAATAACCCATATGGAGTCATGTTGTCTCCTAGTCCTCGAAAGACCAACCACAAAGTCCATGTTAATGGCCTCCCACTTCCAAGTTGGAACCTTAATCATCTGAGTGAGACCAACAGTTTTAAGGTGCTCCGCCTTAACCTGCTGACAATTAGGACACTGGCCACATACTCAGCAATGTCCTTCTTCATGCCATCCCACCAATAGATCTGTTTGAGGTCATGATACATCTTGGTGAAACCTGGATGTATCGAATACCTGGAACCATGGGCCTATGCAAGAATCTTGGTCCGCAAATCATCCACATTTGGTACACACAGTCTTTCCTAGTACCTAAGTATGTCGTCACCTCCCAAATCAAAGGACTCATTCATATTTATCAGCACTGAGTCCTTCAACTCCATCAAAACAGGATCAAGATGCTGACCCTTCTTGACTTCAACTACCAAGGATGATTTAGAACTAGGATGAACTGAAACACCCCCCGCTAGTAGAAGCCATCAACCGCACACCCAGTCTGGCCAGTCTGTGTACATCCTTCACCAACTCCTTCTTCCCATCATCAACGTGGGCTGTACTCCCCATGCTCAACCTGTTCAAAGCATCAGCTACAACATTTACTTTCACTGGATGGTAGTGGACACTCATATCATAGTCCTTCAACAGCTCCAACCATCTCTGCTGACGTAGATTCAACTCCCTTTGTGTGAACATGTACTGGAGACTCTTGTGGTCTGTGAACACATCCACGTGCAATTCGTACAAGTAATGCCTCCACAGCTTCAATGCAAACACCACAGCTGCCAACTCCAGGTCATGAGTGGGATAATTCTTCTCATGAACCTTGAGTTGTCTGGACGCATAGGCTATCACCTTACCACCCTGCATAAGAACACAACCCAAACCAACCCTAGATGCGTCATAATAAAAAGTGTAATTCTCACCACATTTAGGTAATATAAGCACTGGGGCTGAAGTGAGTCTGTCCTTGAGCTCCTGGAAACTTTTCTCACAAGTCTCCGTCCATTCGAACTTGGCTTTCTTCTTAGTCAAATCTGTCAGTGGGGCAGCAATAGAAGA
Organism: Solanum sitiens; assembly: GCA_016801875.1. NCBI lineage: Eukaryota > Viridiplantae > Streptophyta > Magnoliopsida > Solanales > Solanaceae > Solanum > Solanum sitiens. The sequence continues at coordinate 2,010,579 of JABWTJ010000006.1, forward strand.
AAAAACCTCCATGAACCTGCGGTAGTAACCTGCCAATCCCAGAAAGCTACGGATATCGGTAGTAGTAAGAGGTATTTGCCAGTTCTTAACAACCTCAGTCTTCCTGGGGTCCACCTCCACACCCTGATCGGACACAACATGACCCAGGAAGGTCACTGATCTAAGCCAGAATTCACACTTGCTAAATTTGGCATACAACTGATGTTGTCTAAGTACCTTCAAGGTTAGTCTCAAATGATGTTCATGATCTTCCTTAGACTTAGAGTAGATGAGGATGTAATCAATGAATACTATGACGAAAGAATCAAGGTATTCACGGAAGACTCGGTTCATGAGGTCCATAAATGCAGCTGGTGCATTAGTGAGACCAAATGACATGACTAGGAACTCATCATGACCATAACGGGTACAAAAGGTTGTCTTTGAGATATCTTCATCCCTAACCCTAAGTTGATGATACCCGGAACGAAGATCAATCTTCGAGAAGAAACTAGACCCTTGGAGCTGATCGAATAAGTTATCTATTCTGGGAAGTGGATACCTATTCTTTATAGTGACTTTGTTGAGCTGCCAATAATCGATACACATCCTAAGGGTTCCATCATTATTTTTCACAAACAGCACTGGAGCGCCCCAAGGGGATATGCTCGGCTGTATGAAGCCCTTATCTATGAGATCTTTTAACTGCAACTGCAACTCTTTGAGTTCAGCTGGAGCCATTCTGTAGGGAGGAATTGAAATCGGTTTGGTATCGGGATCTAGGTCTATACCAAAATCAATCTCTCGAGGGGGAGGGACTCCAGGCAAATCATCGGGGAAAACATCTTGGAACTCATTCACTACAGGAACAGAGTCTATGGAAGAAATGTCATGATCTAGATCATTGACACTCACAAGATGGCATAACAATCCCTTGGACATTATTTTATTAGCTTTTAGGTTTGAAATCAAGGGACTTGAAGGACTCAAATTGTACCCCTCCCAGACCAGCTCTAATTCATTAGGGAAACGGAATCTCACAAACGTACTACGACAATCCATGAAGGCATAATATTTATGGAGCCAGTCCATACCAAGTATAATATCGAAGTCATTCATGTGTAACTCAACAAGGTCTGCACACATAGTCTTACCACATACTACTATTGGGCAGTCTTTATGAACCCTATCAGCTCTCACATTTTCTCCTAAGGGAGTACTAACTACAATAGGATTATGCAAAACCTCAGGTAGTGTTTCAAAAGTAAGAGCAAGCAAGGGAGTCACAAAAGAAAGCGTAGACCCTGGATCAAGTAAAGCATAAATAGAGGTTGAGAAAACTTGCAGCATACCTGTGACCACATAAACAGACTTCTCCTTCTCCTCCCTGCCCTTCAAGGTGTACAATGTGGTCCTCTTAGGAGGCTCAACTGTAGTAGCATTCTGGTGATTAGGCTTAGGCTAAGCATTACCTCCAGCCTGACCCCTATTCTATGGACAGTTCTTGACCATGTGTCCGCTCTTTCCGCAACTGAAGCAGGCATTTGTACCTAGTCTGCACTCTCCACTGTGAATACGGCCACACTTGCCACATCCTTTCTGGGACGCTGCACATCACCTCCATTGCCTTTCTTTGGCTCGGGTCTGCCTCCTCTAGGTGCTGCACTCCTCTGAGAGTTAGAGTTCCCTGAACTGTGATGCCCCTTCTTAAATCTGGGCTGATCATGAACTCCAAAAGTGCTCCTGCCACCACCTCTGCTGGAACCTGTCTGGTCAGAAGGGTTAGGCCTCCTGACCTCACGGACTCTCCTTTTCTTTCGACTGTCCTCAACCTGCTGGACATGTACCATAAGCCTAGACAAGTCCATGCTATCATGGAGCATCATAGCCCGACACTCCTCCTCCAATTCCTCTGAGATCTCTGTAAGGAACCTTCTCATCTCCCTGCTGTTCGACACAAGAGAAGTGGCATACCTTGACAATTTAACGAATTTCAAGGAATACTCCCTAACAGTCATCGATCCCTGCTTAAGTTTGATGAACTCCTCAATCTTAGCCTCTCTCATCTCTCTGGGGAAGAAAATCTCTAGAAACGTTGTCTTAAACAGCTCCCATGTGATGGACCTCCGCCCAACGCCCTACTATCCTGCCACATCTTGCACCAAGCCTGTGCAACATCCTTCAACTGGTATGAGGCCAGCTCAGCTTTCTCAATCTTCGTGGCCCCTATCGTCACCAGAATCATCTGGACCTCCTCCACGAACTCCTGAGGGTCCTCTGCAGTCTTAGATCCTGTAAAGATTGGAGGATTCATCCTTGAAATTCTCGCAACCTGTTCGCCATGTTGTGGGCTGGTGGGTTCTCCCGCTGAACCTCCTGTCTGTTGGCCTGGGCCGTAATATCCTGAGCCTACACAGTGATGGCTTGAGCCATCTGTGACAAAGCTGTCTGCACCTCAGCATCAGTCAACCCAGCTGGGTTAACTGGCATGGACACTCCTGCAGCTGGAGCCTGGGGTGGAACTTGGTTGTCCCCAGCAGCTACTCCTACTCTTCTCTGACCAGCATTCCCCCTTGTGTTCATTTTCTGAAAGAAATAAGAATTGATGTTAGAAACGCTCATAACACCAAGAAATCAGACATTAAGAAAAGCACGATAAGATCAGAAGAAGGGAAATTTTCCTACGCATCATGCAGTCTCTAATTCATGATAGTGGTGCACTTCACTACCATAACTTAGAAACTACTCGATGTGGTTGATGTGAACTTATTATCTTTGGAATTTAACCTAATGCTCTGATACCAACTTTGTCACGACCGGAATCTAGACCCCAGACGAGACCGGCATCGTTGACCTCTCAAAGGTCGCAGACAAGCCTACATACGTCGTCGTTACTTCATCTAGGTTAATTTTAGCGGAAAATTTGAACTTTTTTTTACTTAAACTTTATATTGGAAAACATTGATCTCGCATAATACTATATACGTAAACTCATAAGCGTTCACAACAACCATCTAAATCAACATAATCAAATAAAAGATATAGTCATAAATATAGAGTTGCCAAAATGGCACCAATACAACGTCTGAAAGTAAATACTAAAGAAACACTAGTGGAACATACTCCACTAGCTCATGCCTACGTCTACGCTAGAATAAATCAGTAAGCATCCTCGAAAGCATAAGGGCCAACCAAATCCGGATGAAAGCACCACGTTCGGATAACTTTTGCATCGACTCGTAAGCTCTAACGTCTAGCTGCACCTTCACCTAAAAGTAGATAAATGTATGGAATTAGTACACACTTGTACTAAGTATGGGTATATGCAAGCACACACCACGGATATGCATGATTTATAATAGCTCTCTCCTAACGATATGAGTTATGGAAAGTCAAGTTAGTGGACTTGCCAAAATTGGATTAGAAAAGTCATGCCATGAGAGTAACATGCATCATCATACGTCTCATATTGCACACACCACATAACATATTGCATATAGCACATATCATATTTCATTTCAATCGTTCATATGCCATGAGACCCTGGAATCATGGACTTAACATTAGGACTTCCTAAAGTGAGCGCTCAACATATGGGACCTCAACTAGGGAGCCTTCTTTAGCAAACATAGAGTCTGCTTCATTCATTCATACGTACTTCATTTCATTTCATTCATAGGCTAGTGTAAACACCAACTATACCTAGGATGTAGTTTAAGACTCTCATTGGGTTCATTGTGCAATGACAAAGAATGACCTAGTGTCATTACATAAGTCTAGTTCACCTCTTGATTATCCTACCCAAACACCTTTGGTATCGTTCATTTCATTGTGTGCATTACATGAGGCTGGCCTCATTCTTTCTGTGGGAATTTTAACTTTAACCGACATACATCATGTGAGCTCCATGAAATCATATGTCTACCCCACAACAAAAAGATCCATATGTTGGCTGCATAGGTTCTAAGACTATGAGATATAAGGAGACCCATACCCGTCTGGACGGACAATCTCATCTCATGAGAATTACACGAACCTCTGCCTTCCCGAAATAAGGAATTGCCACTCATATCTAGCCGATCCATGCTCAGTATAAAGTTCCATTACATTCATCTCATACATCATAGAAGCTGGCTTCTAACATGAGGACATCACAGCTCATAGATGATTTCTCATCTCATCATTAGTATTAAGTATATATTCACTTTAATACTTTCATTAGAGTGTTCATAGAGACTAGTCTCTTCATTAACTTTACACTCTCATAGTTGAGTATGTTTTTGTAACACTTACTTAGGCTCCTCTGAGATTTATCTCATCTTTCACATTAGCCCCTTATCATGTTGTCACCACATTCATTAACTTTAGAATATTAGCTCATCATAATTACTCACCCCTTTTTACGTGAATGTTCATTTCATTATATGCCAATGCACTTGGCCTTTTAGTGTGTTTCACACACTTACTTAACCCTCCTGGGGTCACATCAATTCATCACATACATCTTAGGTTTACTTACTTTTAACGTATGCTGGACTTACGAATCCATACGTACAAACCATGAGGCTTCACTCATAATTCATCTAAGTGACTTATACTTACCCAAGATTATGTGATACAAGACTTATGCATCTTGTAAGTATGCCAAGGTCTCAATTTTGATTCCTATAGGCAGTATTCATTAATTATTTAATCACGTAAGACTTATGTGTCAATACGGAATTGGGCAAGGGAACCCTATTTCAAATCCCATGTATAACACTTAGTTAGTTTTCTTTATAATTTTTGTTGACATAAATTGTTTGGCTAGGCAACCCGAGATCCATCCCCCACACCTACACTTCCTTTCTTTCTTTTTCTTGATTTTTTTGTCTTAAATATTTTGGCCTGGGGGACCCAAGATCAAATCCCCACGCCCACATTTCTTTATTTTTCTTTCTTTACTTGATTCCTTCGTTTAGACCAACAGGGTGTGGGATAGATTCCACACAACCTCACCCTATTTTTATTTATATTTTCTCCTTACTCTCTCATTCGGCTGAGAGGTTGTGTGTTTGATCCCCGCATACCTCATTTTATTATTTCTTTATTTCATTTTACTCCTCTCTCCTTCACCCATCCAAGAGGTTGTGGGTTCGAACCCCACACACCTCATTGAATTTTTCTTTCATTTTTCTCCTAACTTTTCACTTGAGCCTTACCCCATTTAGAATCCCCCTTACCTAATTTTTATTATTGAATTTTTATATATCTTGTATATGGTGAGGTCTTGGGTTCAATCCCCACTGACCTCATGCATTTAAAAAAAAATTAAAACTAATTTTTTTTACAGTAAGCTGGCCTAAACAAATTTCCAAAATGCTGGAAATTTGTTCACCTTTTTGCAGTCCATTTTCTCACCCTCTTTCACGTTAAACATTAAGACATTTCGAGTAGTTTTTAGGGAGATCTTTAGGTGCATTTTCAAGGTTACTTTCAGTCAAGAATTATCATTCAATTCAGCAACTTTGAACTTATATGAACATCACGTTTTAAACATATTCGCACACACTTAATTCATAACATTTTAACATGACAATATCAAGCTTCAAACCGTGGCTAATTCACGGCACACACATGCACAAACAAATTAACGAACTTCACATTTTCGGAACACTTATTTCATTTCTACATAATTCTGAATACACATTCAAACACATAATCACAACCAGCCCTAAAATCATCTACCAGAAGTCATACCAACGCATACTTGAATCTTTCAAAGGATCTAATGACAGGGGCATGCAAGGGGGACAACCTTAGTTTTCCATTGTTAATAGACTGAACCTTAGGGGTCTCTTGGGAAAGGGACCAAGAGGGAAGAAAACCCTTACCTGAAGTCGTTCAAAGATGTTCTTACGTGCTCCCAAAATCTCCCCACTAAGTCGACGTCTCACCACCAAAATCACAAGCACAATCCGTCGAGAATTTGGTTTTTGATTTTCGTTTTAAAGCTTATTTTGCTTTTGAGTTTGAGCGTTCAAGTTCTTGATGAACTTTATTTTTTTGTTCTGTTCTTTTCTTTTACTAAAGAGTGATCGTGTAAATAAGGTGAGAGTAGAGAGAGATGTGAGAAATAGTGGTAGCTTCGGATTAGGAGATTTAGGTTAGGAATTAGTCAAACTAGGACTCCTCATTAAATAATTAAAATCTAATTTTTTAAAGGCTTTGGTGAAATTAATAATTATGCCCTTACTTAAATCAGATAATTAATATTAATTAATAAATTTAACATTGCTTTCACCAAGGATCGAACCCGGGTAAAGCTTAACTTGCGAAAAAAGGTCAATTTCGGCCAACCCTACCTGAATTGCCCCTCCTCTTTAAATTAATTAATTAATTAATTAAATACTTAGAGTATTACAATGCTACCCCTAGCTTGGAAAAGACCATTTTATCCCTAGACCCTCCAAACCTATGATTACCCCTTTCAAGTCCGGTAAAAACTCATTTGGGTGAATCTTCAATTCGGGTGCCCTACATGGTTGGTTCTCACCTTGCCTAGCTAAACTAACTCACCAAGTTGGTTGGCTTGGCTAGTGCATAGGTTCTGAGGTCTGGTTCTACGCGCAACAAGCCGTATAAACCGGTCTAATAGAGGCATTCTAGGTACGTTTAAGCATTACTTAGCATAGTCATTATCAGGTTGTTACAGTTATGTTTACATGTTATATGGAATATGAAATGTTAACATAACTTTATGATAATATGTCTTTGATTATGATCATGCTTTAAGGTTGATGAAATCCTTGACTTGTATATTTTCTATGGTATGTGCATTGATGACTTCCATATGACTTAGCATGCTTTCTAAGAAATTATCCTTTTCATGTATTTCCTTAAATGTTATGTTCATATAACCATACTTAGTACACGTGGCGTACTAACCCCATTACTTTTTATTACTACAAATGTAGGGTCCGGCCATTGAAGATTAAGAAGGTCGATTGAAGAAGCTTGGAACTCTTTCTCCAAGTGTTGGTAGGTCCTCATGTTCGGGGATGCTATCTTTTCATATTCTAGCTCACGAAGAGTTAAGTAGATTTTAAGAATACTCGTATTCCATTATGTTCTTTGGATTCTTTTGTATTAAGGCCTATATGGCATATTGACTAATTATTGGCTAAGTCCAGATTTGCACTCTTTACATGGTTTTATACATGTGAGACAAAGTTTTAGAATATCGTATGCTATTATGAATGTTAAGAATGAAGTCTTAGTACACTTCACATAAGTATGTAAAAGTTTTTAATTTTCCGAAAATTTTAAGTGATGACATGTAATGACGAACACTAAGAGGCATTTCTGAGTCCTCTAAGAGGAGGACGACGCCGTTCGCATATGGGGTGTACTCGTCGGGTGTGACAAACTTGGTATCAGAGCATCAGCTTAAATATCCTTAGTATTAATATCTCACTAAACCACGTTACATAGTATCTTGTTCATGGCTGTGAAGCGCGCCACAATTATGGATGAGAGGCTATGTGATGACTAGGAGACTTCTCTTTTTTTGATAATCCTATGTCGTGCCTTTAAAGTTTTGACACTATGTGTCTTTTAGCGTCTAATCCCTTTCTTGTGGTTGTAGGCAATGAACACAAGAAGGAAGGTCGCGAGGAGAGTTGGGGATGAGATTGCGAATGCGAGAGCTACTCCCCAAGGCAATCGAAATGCTCCTCAAGTATAAGCTGCTACAAACGAACAAGTTTCGGTCAATCCTCTGGCAATGACGGATGGTGATCTGAGGGCAACCCTACTTCAAATGTCCCAAGCCATCACCACTCAAGCTAAGATATTATGGCACAAGCTAACAGAAAGGTTGTTCCTCGATAGAACCAATATGCTAGCACTATGGCTATCCGTCTGAGAGATTTCACGAGGATGATTCCTCCTTTTTTCCTTGGGTCAAAAGTTGATGAAGACCCCCAAGACTTCCTTGATGAGGTCTACAAGATATTGTTTTCTATGTGGGTGAGTACTACTGAGAAGGCTGATCTTGCTGCCTATGAACTTAAGAACGTGGTTCAGACATGGTACAATCAGTGGAAGGACAATAGTGCTTTAGGAGGTGGTCCCGTGACTTGGGAGATTTTCAAAAAGGCCTTTCTTGACAGATTCTTTCCAATGGAGCAAAGGGAAGCTAAGGTAGAGGAGTTCATTAACCTTCGTCAAGTAGGTATGAGTTTCAAGGAATACTCATTGAAATTCATTAAACTGTCCAAATATGCTCTCTCTTTGGTTTTGAATGATAGGGATGAGATGAGGCGTTTTGTAACGGGGGTGTCCGAAGAGCTTGAAGAAGAATGCCGTGCAACCATGATTTATGACAATATGGACGTTTCTAGGTTGATGGTTCATGTTCAAAAGGTTGAGGATAGTCGTCTAAGGAAGAAGAATAGGAAAGCTAAGAAGGAAAGGTCTTATGAAAGTAATTCTTCTAAGAGTAGGGTTGACTTTCAAGAAAAGCCTAAGTTCAAAAAGAGGTTTTCAAATCAGGTTCCTTCTAATTTCTCCAAGAATTGCAATGATAGATGTTCTAATCCTAATCCTTAAAAGGGGAGAAATGTTTATCCACCAAAAGATAGACCAACTTGTGGTAAGAAACATGTGGGTGAATGGTTTGTTGGAATTAATAGTTGCTATGGTTCTGGAAAAAAGTGGCTATATGGTGAAAGATTGTCCTAATGTGAGAAGTAAAGGTAAGGCAAATGGCCAATCTCAACCAAGAGGTCCTAGCTCTGAAGCTCCAAAAAGTAACCGTTTCTATGTACTCAAGGCTAGGGGTGAACAAGAGAACTCTCCCGACATTGTGACGGGTATGTTACAAGTTTTCTCTTTTAATGTTTATGCATTGCTCGATCCCGGTGCTACACTTTCTTTTGTTACACCTTTGGTAGATAGGAAGTTTGATGTATTCCTTGATGTTTTGAGTGAACCCTTTTCGGTTTGTACCCCAATGGGTGACTCTGTTGTTGCAAAAAAAGTCTATAGGAAATGTCCTGTAATGCTGCCCAATAGAGTTACTCTTGTTGATTTGGTAGAACTTGACATGTTTGATCTTGATATCATCTTGGGTATGGATTGGCTTCTTGCATGTTTTGCTTCTATAGATTGTAGAACAAGGGTAGTAAAGTTTCAATTGCCAAATGAACCCATTCTAGAGTGGAAGGGGGAAATTCTATGCCAAGGGGTCAAATCATTTCTTGCTTGAAGGCTTGTAAGATGATAGCCAAGGGTTGTCTATACAATGTTGTGAGGGTTAAGGACCTAAAATGTGAAACTCCTTCTATCGAGTCAGTCCTAGTAGTGAGGGAATTCCCTGAGGTTTTCCCTAATGACCTTCGAAGAGTTCCTCCCGAATGGGAAACTGACTTTGGCATTGATTTATTACCGGATACGAATCCCATTTCTATTTCTCGATATAGGATGACTCTGGGTGAATTTAAAGAGTTGAAGCTCCAACTCAAAGATTTACTAGACAAGAGTTTCATTCAACCTAGTATTTCACCATGGGGTACTTCGGTCTTGTTTGTTAAGAAGAAGAATGGGTCCCTTAGAATGTGCATTGATTATCGCCAACTTAATAAGGTCACCATAAAGAACAAGTATCCTCTCCCTTGGATTGACGATCTATTTGATCAACTCCAAGGTGCTAGATACTTTTTCACGATTGACTTAAGGTCGGGATATCATCAACTTAGGGTGAGAGGTGAAGATGTTCCCAAAATAGCTTTCCGAACTAGATATGGTCACTATGAATTTCTAGTTATGTCTTTTGGGTTAACGAATGCCCTGATGGCGTTTATGGATCTAATGAATAGAGTTTTTTGAGATTACCTCGACTCATTTGTGATTACGTTCATTGATAATATTTTAATATACTCAAAGAATGAAAATGATTATGACAGTCACATGAGGTTGGCCTTGCAAGTCCTCAAAGAACACAAACTTTATGCCAAATTTAGTAAGTGTGAATTTTGGTTGAGGTCAGTTGCTTTTCTTGGACATATTATCTCTGGTGATGGTGTAGAGGTTTATCTGAAGATGATGGATGCGGTCAGAAATTGGCCTAGACCTTTGACTCCTACAGACATGAGAAGTTTCTTAAGTCTAGCCAGGTATTATAGAAGGTTTGTTGATGGATTTTCGTCTATTGCTTTTCCTTTGATAGCTTTGACCCAAAAGAAGATGAAGTTTGAGTGGTCGGAAGCTTTGAAAGAGGTTTTAAAGAATTGAAATATAAGCTTAACTCTGCTCTGGTGTTGACCTTACCGGAGGGCAATGAAGGCTTTGTAGTGTATTTTGATGCTTCCCGAGTGGTCTTGGGATGTGTCCTCATGCAACATGGCAAGCTGATAGCATATGCTTCTAGGCAACTCAAAGTTCATGAGAAGAATTATCCAACACATGATCTTGAGTTAGCTGTTATAGTTTTTGCCTTGAAAATATGGAGAAATTACTTGTATGGTGTGCATGTTGATGTGTTTACATACTATAAAAGTCTTCAATAGGTGATTACACAAAAGGAGTTGAACCTACGATAGAGAAGATGATTAGAATTGTTGATGGATTATGACATGAGTGTCCTTTACCACCTTGGCAAGGACAACGTGGTTGCAGATTCTTTGAGTCGTATGACTATGGGTAGTGTGTCTCATGTGGAAGAAGAGAATAAAGAACTCGATTAGGTGTACGGTTAGAAGATTCTCCAAATGGTGGTTTCATGGTCTTTCGTAACTCCGACTCATCATTAGTAGTGGAAGTGAAATCTAAGCAGCATCTTGATCCAGTACTGATGGAGTTGAAGGAATCGGTACTTGGTAAGATTAATGAGTCATTCTCTTAAGGGGGGGATGGTATTCTTAGGTACCAAGGGAGATTATGTGTACCCGATGTTGAGTTGAAAAATCAAATTCTGGAATAATCCTATTGTTCTCGCTATTCTATACATCCGGGTGCCACCAAAATGTATCATGAACTTAGAGAAATCTATTGGTGGGATGGTTTAAAAAAGCACATAGTAGAGTTTGTTTCTAAGTGTCCAAGTTGTCAACAGGTTAAAGCTGAGCATCTTAAACCGGGTGGTTTAACCCAAATCATGGATGTTTCTACTTGAAAGTGGGAAGCCATCAATATGGACTTCGTAGTTGGGTTGCCCCGAACTCGGAAGCAAAATGATTATATATGGGTTATTGTGGATAGGTTGACCAAATCTACCCATTTTATTCCTGTCAAGTCTACTTACACGGCTAAAGATTATGCAAGAATCTACATTAATGAGATTGTGAGACTTCGTGGTATTCCTTTGTCCATCATTTCGGATAGTGGCACCCAATTCACTTTTCGTTTTTTGAAGGCTTTTCAAAAGGGTTTAGGTACTCAAGTTAAACTTAGCACCACATTTTATCCTCAGACGGATGGTCAAGCTGAACGTACCATTCATACCCTTGAGTAAATGTTAAGAGTCTGTGTTATTGACTTCAAAGGAAGTTGGGATGATCATCTACCTTTGATTGAATTCTCTTATAACAATAGTTATCATTCAAGCATATCCATGGTACCTTTTGAAGCTCTTTATGGTAGAAGGTGTAGGTCTCCAGTTGGATGGTTTGAGGTTGGTGAGTCCTCACTCCTTGGTCCAGAGATTATCTATGAGGCTATAGAGAAAGTTTGAATCATAAGAGATAGATTGAAGACAACCTATAGTAGACAAAAGTCTTATGCCGACAATAGAAGAAGAGACCTTGAGTTTGAAATAGGTGATTATGTCTACTTGAAGATTTCACCTATGAAAGGGGTGATGAGGTTTGGTAATAAGGGGAAGTTAAGTCCATGGTATGTTGGTCCCTATGAGGTTTTACAACGAATTTGGAAGGTTGCTATGAGTTGAAACTACCTAGTGAACTAGCTTCAGTTCATCCGCAGTTTCATGTTTCTATGCTCAAGAAATTCATAGGCGAGCCGGTAGACGTTCTGCCTATTAAAGGTTTAGGGGTGGATAAGAACCTCTCCTACGAAGAGGTTTCGATTGAGATCCTAGATCGCCAAGTCAAGAAGTTGAGAAACAAGGAGCTTTCCTCTGTAAAGGTTCTATGGAGGAACCATCTTGTCGACGGTGCAACATGGGAGGCTGAAGCCGACATGAAGTGCCGCTACCCTCATGTCTTTACTCTTTGAGGTTATCAATTCCTCTTATAAAAGAAATCAATTAATAATCACGAAATTTACTTGCTTTCTAAATAGGTGCATGTTTTGGTAAAACTTGTACCAACTAGAGTTTAAGAAAATGCTTTCATACTCTATTCTTTCAATTATATGAAATATGTATGCATGTTGTGTTCTTGAGATTTTGCTATTTTTTTGTTGTCTTGAGAAGAATGATATCATGGACTCATTGATGTATTTTGAGCTCATGATAATGTTGAGAAGCGCCTAACTATGTGTTATAAATGTTAAGCTCTTATGTGTACATCATGAATTGAGTGTTGTGTAATGTTATGGTATATGTTGAAAGGAGTTTTGAAGTATTCCTATGACTTGTGACTCATTATGATTTTTATGTTGTTGTTGGTTGGGCTGCTAGTATTGAGTCTATTCCTACCCTCCAAAAGATTTTAGTGTCATTCGGGGACGAATGTTCCTAAGGGTGGGGGGGGGGGGATAATGTAACACTACAGACATTCCATGACTTAAACTAGAGCTTAATCTATTTAATAATGTTTAAAATGATGTTTCCAGACCTATACTAATGTAATTAACTCATTTAGAAAAGGTTAGAGCTAAAACGATAAAGAAAGACCTTGACGTCCGGAAACTAGCTAATTTGAACTAGTTGACGTCCCTATGTTTGGTGAAAGTTTAGAGGTGTCAAATGAAGTCCAAAACTTGTAAAAGAGACCTTGGATAGGTGTTATGTAGTACAAAGGGTCCAAACGTCTGGTAACGACAACCTAAGGACCACCCGAAAGTTCCTTGGGGAGGATCCCAACATGGGTAGGCAGACTGCCAAAGTATCATGCGCGAATAAGATTGGGGCTTGAGGTGTGCGACGCACAGCCTACACTCAGGGTTCTGCCTCAAAATTTGAGAGGAAGCCTCGCGATGCGATGCTGACATGCACCTCACTGCCTCAACCAAAAATTTCAGAAAAATAATGCGCAGCCACTTCCCTGAATCGTTAAAATCATACTTTTGGTAATTTAACTTCTTAAAAAGACTCATTTTAGTGGAGGGTTTTTTGAGTATTTTATAGGAGTACTATATATGGATTATAGGTCAGTATTAGACCACTTTTTACACGTCCAAATCAGATTCAAACGCGATTACTCATCTCTCTCAAGAACGCTTTCTTTTCAAAACTCCATTGAAGAACAAGAAGAGCTTAAGGAAAAAGACGAAGGCTTCGAGGTTTCCAATCAAATTTCATGGATTATTCATCTATAAGGTATGGTTTTTTTCACTCTTGGGATTCCTTTCCCCAAGAGGTCCTTTCAAAGATGGTTTTCAAGAATCAAACTTCTAGGGTTTTTATTCTACAAAACGGGTTTTCTTCCTAACTCTAGATTTATGACTTTCGGTCAAAAATAATTATTTTCTATGGTTGATTTCACATGAATTGTTGCGTATTGGATTAATAATGTTTGAATTTGGTGTGATTAATGATCTTTATCTAATTGATGGTTTCGAATGGGTTGTTTCTACTACTTTGTGAACTTTGGGATTGGAACTAAGACTTGAAAGAACTCTTTAATGACCCTTTCCCTTATCCTACATTATGAATTGATCTTTTATATGAATTGAAGAGTTGGTATTGACTATGATATTGAGTATTTCACTATGTTATGGTTATGAATGTTGTAAGTTGAACGTAAGTTCTTGAATAAGGTACTCGGAAGCAAGCGGTAAGTCTTCTAAAGTTGTGATTACTCTATGATATTTATGTTAGACTATGAATGATGGTAATATGATAATGAAGTATGCATGATGTTGCTATGATATATGTTAAGCTATGAAAATGCTAAATGTGAGATCATGATAAGAATACAAAAATGCAAGTTTATGATATCCTCTTGTGCTTTACCCAAGGTGATTATGTTATGTTAATCTCACATACGAAGGGTTATGATGAAAGGAAATTATCATCTAGTCCTAAATAGGTCATAATCATGTAATGTGGAACTATGGGTCTCTAATACATCTCCTAGTTCTTAAACTATGTTGCCACCATAGGATACTAGATATTGGATCCACCTAGAAAGCTATGTCATGTTTGGTTCTACTTTGGCCGGTAGACCACCTTCTTTCGGTGTGGGGTTTTATGAAAACGGATTTCATGTTTAGCTCACATGGTCTAATGTCGGTTAAGGCGAATGTTCCCTCATGAAAAAAATAAATGACAAGTAAATGGACGTTGACTAGGGTGACTTGAGGAGTCTACTTAGTATAGGTAGAGCTATGGAATTCAACCTAGACATTGCACAAGTTGACTCTAAAGAAAGTCATAGGAGATTGCACTTATGTAATTTGATAACATGAAAGATATATGTTTATGATACATGATGTTACTCTATATAATTTTGGTCATTATGATGAATATGTTATTGGGTTATATTGTTATATGAAGTGATGACTACTTATGTTACAAGTTATATGAAGCAAAGCTTTACTTATGGTCTCCTATCTTAACTACATGGTTATGTGGGGTTATAGTCCTTCACATGACCATTGCACTTGTAGGTTGAGTATGGGATCATTGGTAAGTGTTTTGTATGTTATTTTTACATGATCTATGGAATATGAAATGTTAACATGACTTTATGATAATATTTCTTTGATTATGATCATGCTTTAAGGTTGATGAAATCTTTGACTTGTATATGTTCTATGGTATGTGCATTGAAGAATTTCATATGTCTTAGCATGCTTTCTAAGAAATAATCCTTTTCATGCATGTCCTTAAATGTTATGTGCATATACCCATGCTTAGTACATGTGGCGTACTAACCCTATTACTTTACATTACTACAAATGTAGGGTCCGGCCATTGAAGATTAAGAAGGTCGATTAAAGAAGCTTGGAACTCTTCTCCAAGTGTTAGTAGGTCCTCATGTTTGGGGATGCTATCTTTTCATATTCTAGCTTACGAAGACTTTAATATTTTTAAGAATACTCGTATTTCCATTATGTTCTTTGGATTTTTTTGTATTAAGGCCTATATGGCATATTGACTATTTATTGTCTATGTCAAGATTTGCACTATTTAGATGGTTTTATACATGTGAGACAAAGTTTTAGAATATTGTATGCTATTATGAATGTTATGTATGAAGTCTAAGTACACTTCACATAAGAATGTAAAAGTTTTTTATTTTCCGCAAATTTTAACTGATGACATGTTATGACGAACGCTAAGAGGCTTGTCTGAGTCCTTTGAGAGGACGATGACGCCGGTCGCATCTGGGTGTACTCATCGGGTGTGACAATAGACACATGAAATACCAAATGAATACAGGATAGATTAGGCGGTAGAGCCAATCAATACACCACTGCCCCTACACATTCAAGAACCTCAAAGAGACTAATGTACCTCGGACTTAGCTTACCCTTCTTACCAAATCTCATCACCCCTTTCTTGGGTGACACCTTGAGAAGGACGTTCTCCCCAATTTGAAACTCCATATTTCTTACTTTATGATCCACATACTTCTTTTGCCTATTCTAGGATGCTAAAAGTTTAACTTGAATACTTCTCACCTTGTCTTCATGATCCTTCACTAAGTCAACCCCCAAAGGTTTCACATGTTCAGCCTCAAACCAATGAATGGGAGATCTACATCCTCTCCCATATAATACCTCAAATGGTTCCATATAAATGCAAGAGTGGTAGCTATTATTATAAGAGAATTCTCACAAAGGTAAGAGCTTATCCCAATGCCCTCCAAAATCAATCACATGGTTTGATCATGTCTTCCAATACTTGGATAGTCCTCTTGAATTGCCCATCCGTCTGTTGAAGGTTGTACTAAATGTAAGTTGGGTTCCCAATTCATCATGCAATTTCCTAAAAATCTTGGAATTAAGTGAATTGGGTACCGCGATTTGAGATGATACAAAGGGTCCCTCCATGCAGCCTGACTATCTCCTTCCGATACACCTTAGCCAATTGTTCAACATTATAATGTATCCTTACCGAAATAAAGAGGGCCGACTTAGTCAATCTATCGACCACTACCAAAATAGAATCAAACTTCCCCAAGGTATTGGGAAGACCAACCACAAAATCCATAACTATTATTTCCCATTTCCATTCCTGAATTGGCATTCTTTGAAATAAACCCGCAGGACTTTGGTGTTCGTACTTCACTTGTTGGCAATTTTTACACTTTGCCACAAACTACGATATGTCTTTCTTCATGCCCGGCCACGAATAAATTCGTTTCAGATCTCTATACATTTTGATCACACCCGGCGGAATAGAATATGGTGAAGCAGTAGAGTTTGCGAATAACTTTTGAATCAAGTCATCAACTCAAGAAACACAAATCCGTCCTTTCACAATAAGTGCACCATCCACAACAAGAATGGTCTGCTATGCCTTACCATTTTCTAGTTTCTCCTTGAATTCTTTTAAATATTCATCCTCAAATTGTTTGACCTTGATCTCCACAATGAATGTGGTCTTATCTTAATTGCTAGCTAGCACCCCACCTTTTTCAAAGATGCCAAACTGCATGAAATTCGACTCTAAACCCTGAATCTCCTCGGCAAAAGGTCACTTTGTTACAGTCAACTAAGTTAAGCTACCCATACATACCGTTTTTCTACTCAATGCATCTGTCACCACATTAGCCTTTCCATGGTATTGAATGATCACATCATAATCCTTGAGTAACTCCATCCATCTTCGCTGTCACAAATTCAGATCTTTTTGAGTGAACACATGTTGCAAGCTACGATGATGAGTAAACACTTCACACTTATTACCATAAAGATAATGACGCAAAATCATAAGAGAAAATACCACCGCTGCCAACTCCAAGTCATGGGTTGGATAATTTTTCTCTTGTACCTTCAGTTGGCGCAAAGCATAGTCCATCACATTCTTATCTTGCATTAGCACAATGTCTAACCATGAATGAGAAACATCACAATAAACAATAAAATTCACTACAACAAATTTGATTATCAGGGAGAAATAATTTTGTCATTTACAAAATCATATTTCATCACAAAAATCTTTTGTGAGGAAAAATAATTCGTCACTCAGTCGTCACTAAATGTGTCTCTCTAAAAGTATACAAAGACGATTTAGTGCTTCGTCGATAAAAGTATTATATTAACTACAAAAAGAAAAATCGTCCCCTAATGCTTAAACATTTAAGACAAATTTATTTGTTGTAAAAAGTATATTTTTTGTAGTTAATAGTATGTTTTTTCACTGAAAAGATTATTTTTTGGAGTTAATAGTACGATTTGTCATTTTATTTTTTTATTTTTGTAAATTTTAAAAATTATTCAGTACAATAATAAATTTATTTAAAGTTAAAATTTTGATTTTATTAAAAAAATGAATAATCAGTTCAAGTTGAACATCGATATCCATAACTATAATACTTCATCATAATATATTTGAAATCCTAATTAGTTCACTTCTTTTATTTGTACTTTCATCTTCTAGTTTATTTCAATTTTCAACCTGATGGAAAAAATTAATATAAATTCATGAAATATATCACACCTTTGCAAAGTCTAAGTTTTTAAGTTGATGTTATCTCTGTATAGTTACTCTACGTACGTATGTGGAGTTACTATTAAATATATACATATTTATAGACAGAAGAAAATAGATCGACTTAGTGTATGTGGTTTACCAATCATATATTAATAGACACGCAAAAAATTAGCACAAATACTTGAAAATTTATTTATTTTTATCATGCTTATCAATAAAAGTGTATCAAATAAAAAACGAAAGTGTTAAACCAAGAAATATTAGTGATCTAGTGGTAGAACTGTTCCCCACTCACAATACTTATAACATGGATTGTATATTCCAAATGACACATTTTATAATTGCGTAATTTAAGAAAGTTGATGTATTGAACTTTTTTCGTTTCTACAAAATCGACCGAAATATTGGTTTTAATATTATCACTTGCCAATTAACGAATGAATTTTGTCTATTTCTTATAAAATACTTGTATTATTCTTTTTGTAAGTTTTCACTTTTAACTATGAACAATTGTAGCAAAAAAAAATACTGTATTTAGCTATGAATGATTTTTTTCGTAGCAAATAATTGAATTATTCACTACAAATTTTAAGTCGTCGCTATTTGACACCTTACATATTTTTTGATAATTTTTTTACTGTCACTAAATCACATATTCATTACAGAGAATAAAATATTTGTCACTAATTATTTATATAATTAGTGAGGAAATAAATGTCATAATTAAATCTAAATTTTCATAGACAAAATTTATAATATTAAATTATAAAATCTAATTTGTCAATATTGTAACAACATATTTTTCAAGATGAATGTTTTTTTTTTCCAAAATTTAATAAATTATAAGACAAAAAATATTTTTTTTCATGAATTAGATACATTATTAATGACGAAATAATGTGTCACCGATAACTTCAAACTAATGACGAACACTACTTAACAAATGACGCCAATTAATTTTTAGTGGTAAAGTTTAGTGGAAAAGACTTTGCTACGGATTTTTATATTCCGTCGCTAAGAGTATGTGTCTCATATATTTATGCACGAAAAGTAAGTTTTGTCACTAAAAATGAATTATTAGTGACGAATTTGATGTCGTAGTTTGTCATGAATTACATACACTATTAGTGGCAAAATAATGTGTCACCGATAACTTTAAATTTGTGACCAAAACTACTTAACAAAATGGCGCCAATTAATTTTTTGGTGAGAAACTTTAGTGGACAAAACATTGCTAAGAACTTTAATGTTTCATCACTAAAAGTATGTCTCTCATATATTTAAGCACAAAAAGTAAATTTTGTCACTAGAAGTGAATAATTAGTGACGAATTTGATGTCGTAGTTAATAATTTCATAGTTATATATCATATTTTTTGTAGTTTTCTCGGTAATGATAGGATAGGTGCGGTAGTCAAGAGAGTCTTGAGCTTTTAAAAGCTCCCCTCACACTTTTCAGTCCATTCAAATGATATCTCCTTCTTAATCAAATTAGTAAGGTGAGTTACAATTGAAGCAAAATTCTTCACAAACCGGCGGTAGTGGATAGCGAGCCCCACAAAGCTCCTAACATCAGTCATTGAGCTAGGACGAACCCATTTTTTAACTGCCTCAGTCTTTTGAGTATCTACTATTATCCCTTATTTTGAAATAACATGCCCCCAAAATGGAATGGAAGTCAACCAAAATTAACACTTGCAGAATTTTGGATAAAATCCTTGTTTCCCAACAACACCCAGAACAATACGAAGATGATCGACATTCTCTTTACAACAAGTGTGATCGATATAGTTAGTTATGAATATATATCTCACATGAGGTGTTCATGTATTAATTTCATATAACAAGAGGTGTAATAATTGATTTTAAAATGCAACGAATATATTTGAAATCAAAACATATTATCAGACTATTCAATTTAATTAACCGTCAATTTAATTTTTCTCTATATATAATATGTGAAGAGTTTTATTATCTATCAAATACTTTCAGATAAAATATATCGATAAAAATATAGTAAACGAGCTAATAATTCAAAAAAAAAATATTCTCATTCAAGATTGAATATATTGAGACTTAATAATCAATAGCATAACGTTTTAGATAACTTTCGGAAAAATCGTATTTGACGAGTATAACGTAACATTTATCTATTGATGTAAATGCTACTAAACAATCTAAAATACCAATAGATGTGATTTATGCAAAAATATACAAATCTATTTTGTATATTTGTAAAAGGAACAAGATCGATTAGAAAATGAAATATTTAAAGGAGTTTTATCATATCAATATGACAAAGAACAATAAGACGTGTAGATGTATTCCATTAGTATTTTTCAATTACTTCACAACATAATTTTTTAGATACTCAAGGAAAAAGGTATACCGATGTATATTTTGTAATATAAAGATTCAAACTCATTGATATTCAAACAAGATGTAAAATATGACACCAATATCTATTGTCAAATACATGTTCAGTGTAATATAAACGAAACGATAAATTTACTACGAAAATATTTCTGACATATTGATTAATAATGTACTATCCCCCATTTAATAGATTATAGGTGTTAAATTTGTTAAGTTTCATTTCAATTGTCATCTCAAAACCATCTTCATAATTAGTATATAATTAATAAAGTAATAATATTACGTTTGGGAATAGAGAAAACATATATAATTAATTGAAAAAAGTAATTCTTTGACATTTATTTTAAAGACCACGCGAAGTGCGGCCAAATTTACTAGTTCTTCTATATTTCAATAGGTTGAGTGAGTGACTTTTTGTAACGACCTGCTTAGTCGTTTTGAGCAGCAGATTTTATTTCTGGAAAAACTGTCTGAGACGACGTATCCAACGACGGACCGTCATGGGCACGACGGACCGTCGAGGGTGTCTCGTTCCAAACACTTGGAATTCTTATATTTGAGTGCTGAAATCGACTCTCTGAACTCTGTGACGGACCTGCAAGACGGACCATCACAGACATGACGGACCGTTGTGAGGTTCCATTTCAAAACACTTCAACTCTTGAAAATTGGGTACTGAGAGCAATTCTCTGAAGTCTGTGACGGACCTGCAGGACGGACCGTCACAGACATGACGGACCGTTGTGAGGTTCCGTTTCAAAACACTTCAACTCTTGAGAATTGGGTACTGAGAGCAATTCTCTGTCCGTCGTGACGGAAGTGCAGGACGGACCGTCGTAGGCACGACGGACCGTCTCAGACTCATCAAGGAAATTGAGTCTCTGAAGGTTGTGACGAACCTGCAGGACGGACCGTCGCAGGCACGACGGGCCGTCACAGGTTGCGTAATCCCAGTCTGGGTCGAATTTCTGGGTAAGTTTTAAAGGGGCGTTTTGGACTATTCTTGCTATAATTATAAATTTCGTGGGTTAATGTTAATAACTCAAATTCTTGGGGGTGTGAAGGAGATGACCTTGAGTTACTTAGTGGGTTAATTCCTCATCTTTTTACCTAATTATATGCTAATTAGGGAAAAGAGAGAGGGTTTTGAAGAAGAAAAATAGAGAGAACAAGGAGAGAGGAACGATCGATATAGAGAGACAAACAAAGAGGAAACAAAAAGCTTTGAGAGATTGCTTGCTTGATCAAGAATCCTTGGTGAAGGTAGGTTATGGTTTTGATACTATTCGTAGTAAACTCTTAATAGTGAATGATATGTATTGGTAGTATTGTAAACCCTTCTATATGCTTAATTGTATGCTTGCATGAATGTGATTATGTGATTGTGATAAAATAAGCATAATGAAGCTTTTGAATCCAAAATCTTGAAGAACCCTAATTTACCTTGAGATTGATGATGCCTTGGTATAAAAGAAGGCTTGATGAATTGATAGAATGATGTTAGTGGATCGGAGTGTCACGTTCCGACACATAGTATTAGGGGATCGGGTGTCACGAACCGACACGTAGAATTAGGGGATCGGAGTGTCACGTTCCGACACATAGTATTAGGGGATCGGAGTGTCACGTACCGACACATAGTAGTAGGGGATCGGAGTGTCACGTACCGACACAAGAGGAAGAAAGATAAGGAATCTTAAGAGATGTTAATATACTCAATGTAATGAACCTAATT